>DF242661.1:38060-52681 GCA_000507305.1 Breviolum minutum Mf 1.05b.01 | reverse complement strand
ACCATTATTCATCTCAATTCTGCAAAGATTTGATTCGACATAATCGTAAAGGAAACCATTTCAATATTCAAAGATCAAAGATTTGATTCCATGCTCCTTAAATTCACATCGTCTTTGATTCATATATGTTCAAATCACACATCAGCTGCCAAAGCCAGCAGCAGCATTTTTCCTCTTCGCCACATTCTTGCTAACCCTGCTCTGCAATCATCATGGCTTGAATGTCACGTGTTCCACACGGGTAGCGTCATCTTAATACAAAAGTTTCTAAANGTTTCTGAACTTGCTGCTAGAACTCATCAACGCCTTGTGGTTGCATGTTTTTACAATCGTTGGAAAACCGTCTAAGCCTCCACCTTTCTGGACATCAACTTCGATGCAGCAATGCTTCAACCGGCGCGCTGATCGAATCTTGGAATGACTAGGCCATGTTGGACTCTGCCTTTCCGCCAAAGGTCAGGTCCAAGTTCTGAAAGCATGACAAATATGAGGGACCCCATTCTTGCACCTCACTGTGCCGCAGCTGGCATTACAAAAGCTGTGAGACGATTTGGCACCATTCCAATGTTATTCAAAACGGCTGTCACAGACATGCATCGCTGTGATTCTGGTGTGATGTGACAAGCATGTGCCGGGTATTCGAAACATCTCGAAAACAGGTCACTTCATCCTCGCATTGGAAGTAGGACAAATTGACCATGCAAGGGTCAACTGTTGGTGCTGCACTTTGCAATACTTCATTTGGCCAGGACAAGAGTGGAATAAGATGGACCTATCGTCACTCCATTGTTCATGATTGGCTTTAGGAGCCTGGTTAGAGGGGTGCTTCCCATCCTGTTTGCCCCGCATGTGCCACGGATTGGCATTTTCTGTTTGACCCATAGGTGCTGGCCTGTGCTCTTGCCAGCTGTCAGCATTCGAAGTTCATCTCCCTCAGGTTGGTACGGAAACTGCTTCAAACCAATGGCACTTCAGGTTCCAGGCTCACCTCTTCGACCATACCGATCCACTTCCGCATTTTCAGGACCATGCCGATGCACATGTTGAGGCAAAACTGGCAGAAATTGCATTTCACAGATTCACAGTTGAAAGCTAGCTTACCTCCTAAAAGCCTTTGCAGGGGCTACTGCTCAATTTTGGGATGGTGAAGTTTGCTGCACTGACTGTTTGACCGCATTGAATACGAGGTCAATCATTCAAGACTTCACTCGATCAAATGACTGGGACACATTGCAACAGCCTCAACAAATGTGACAGGGATTGTGGCTGCCCCAAAGACTCTTGATATTCAACTAGTGACAGCTGGCGCAAAGAAGGTTGCCAGTCGATGGACCGTCATCCCGCCAACTCAAAATGGCTGCTACAGATTGGTATCGCTTTGATTTTCATGGTATGCGACAAGCGCATGGTGGAGGTTTGAAACGTCTTGAAAGTGTTTCACTTTCATGTATGCATTGGGAGCAGGACAAATAGACGCAGACTCAACTGCTGGTCATGCTATCTGCGGTAATTCCCTTGGCCATCATAAGAACTGTTTGCAAAATATGCGAAAACTGCCATATGATCACCTTGTGTTGGCCATACTTACATGTATATACATATATACAATTGCAATCAATTGTATACCTGTAGATCCACCGGGTGCTTCACCTTCTGTTTCCTGATTGGTGCCATGCGTTGGCTTTCTTGCAAGTCGGCAGCAAAAGAAGTCTACAGATTTGACCTGGACCAATGAAGCATTTCCAGCCTCGCAAAATAAGATGTTGCCATTCAGGTCGATAAGAAGAAGGATTCAAACTAAAGGCCTTTCCGGTTCCATCTCTTCCAACATATGGCTCCGCTTCTGGGTTCTCACTCGATCAAATGACTGGGCCTCCTTGGGGACTGCGTGCACTCAGGCCAAGATTCTACAAACAAGTTAGATATGGTTTCACTGATTTGTATTCAAGTTGGATATGGTTTCACACACAAAAGCCACAATTTCCTGGTTTGATGTGACACTGATAAATCAAAGTGGCTCAAAAGTCTACAATGGAATGGCTCTGGAAAGGAAGTCCCGGTAAGACAAAAGCGTCTACAATCATAGCCAGGGAGGGTCGACAATGATTCTAGGTGTACCATTTTAGACCTTCGACCTGGCGACCCTGGAGAACCCGCCATTCAAGACCCAGGGATTTAGAAACCATTTTCTTCCCAGCATCTTAGTCCTTGCATTCACGCACAGGTGCTTCAGGGTTGAGGCTTTCAGTTTGAAGAAAACACTGAAACCCTTGGAAAGCCTACCACTTCACTGGCACGTTTCCAGTGGGCAGTTGGGCATCTTCCCGCTGACAGTGTCGGTTTTTCTGGATCGCCAATGTTGGAGATGTTGGGAAAAGTGAGGTTGTCAATTACCTATTGTCAATTAATTACCCACAAAACAGTCAGCAATCCTTGAAACCATTCGAAATGCAAACCTGCTCGCCACAACTTTCTCCTGTCAACTACAACCTATTATCACACGAGCATCTTTGGTCTTCCCACCCTTGCAAGGCCCCCCACTTTGCCTTATGATGCTTGAATTGGCCAGGAAGCAAATAGCGGCTTGACAAAACCAGTGGAGCAATTTTACACTGAAAATGCCTTATTCTGGAACCCTGCGCAGTCTTCAGGTGATGGTTCATCTTCGGATGGTGGGAAAAGTGACGTCATGACTGGGGTTTCTACCAAATGAAATCAATGGAATGCTCAAAATCACATCTTTCCCTCTTTGGCCAACCGAGAGGGAAAGGATCTGATGCGCAGTCCTTTCAAACAAAAAGTTGTTGCTTTAAAGAGAGCTGTTGCATCTTGTTTGACATACCCCTTGGCATCGAGTACTCTGCAATGTCAACCGAATGCATTCCAGCAAGAAACCTGCTTGAATTAGTTCTGCCCGCTTTACATAACTGGCAGCTTTTATTTACTATGTGACTAAAGGTAGGCAGAAACCTACCTTGATTGGTTTGGCCTGTGTTGCAAACCCGCTCGCCACAACTTTATCCTGTCAACTACAACCCATTATCAGGCGAGCATCTTTGGGCTCACCCTTGAAAGGCCCCCCACTTGGCCTTTTCAAATTCGCTGATTGCTACCCAATTGCAAGTATGATGATTGAACACCAGTGGAGCATTTTCACACTGAGGATGCCTTATTCTGGAACCCTGAGCAGTCTCGGATCTTCAGGTGGTAGGAAGAGAAACGTGATGACATGGGGCTTCGGATGGTGGCTTTGAACTACTGGTATCACAAACAGAAATCCTTGAAAACTTCATCAACTTGATGGCTTCAGCAACTTCCCGACCAAGAAAGACACCAAAACCTGCTACCTTATTGGGGAAAAGCCATTCTTTCTGTCAACTTGATCCACTTGTGATCACTTTTTGCATAGGCACAAAAACAGAGTCACAACCCAGGACAAATGTACAGCACCGCAGGCATTACTTTCCAATGAAATTTGCTTAACTCGACCCTGACATGCTAAATGACAACGCTCGCGTATTCAGGCATGAAGCCCTGCACAAACTTGCTATTTGGAACCAGGCAGCAAGGATAGCAAGGAACATGTCCAGTACCAGTTGTTGGGAAGATGAAAGGAAATTCAAACACACGTTTTGCTTGCAAATTGCACCAATGAGAATAACCTTGACTCAAACTCTATTACACTCCTGGCAAAGGATGATGCTGGTCCACCACGAGCTCGCAATCACTTCAACATCAAGAAACGACCCTACTGGCATTGCCTGACTCAAATACTGGAGTTTTGAGACATGTTGGTTTAAGGTGCGTCAGCTAAACTTTAAATAATACTTGCACCGCTACGGCATTGAATGCAATGCCTGCCAAGCACCTGTTACTTGAACCGTTTTAAAACCTCGGTTTGCAACCTGACAATTTTGGACTCGAACTCGGAAGTGAAGATCTGCTTCTGCACGGATCTGCTTGGTCAGCACAGTCAAGACCCACATTATATCAATTGCGATGGATACCGGGAGGAAAGGGAAGCTGGCTTACCTCTTCGAAACTAGGGCCCCTCGCATTTTCTTTCAAGGGCTACGGCTATCTGTGCCACTGTCAAAACTCGCTACATTTCTAGTAGCGATACATACTTTGGAGCGGTCCCGTCGCTAGCCACAGTTTCATAATTTTTGAAGGGGGTATCGCTTGTGAAGGGGTCGCCGCCAGAAACAGTTTGAGATTTTCAGCAATGTTTTACATAATTCTCACCCGGGGAAGGCGTTCAATCAACAAGGGTTTTGAAAGCTGCACGTGTCACTTTGATGGTGGAGGCCGGCTGCTGCACCCCTACCAGCTGAGACACGAAACTGTGGTGCATACAG
The DNA here is from genome assembly GCA_000507305.1 of Breviolum minutum Mf 1.05b.01. NCBI lineage: Eukaryota > Dinophyceae > Suessiales > Symbiodiniaceae > Breviolum > Breviolum minutum. The sequence goes on along the minus strand of DF242661.1, from coordinate 48,323 downwards.
AATCAAGCTGAGATCTCCAGAAAGAAAATCAAGTTTGGAGATCTCCCGCGTTGAGGCTGCAGTTCATTTCATCCTGTCTGTTTGTGTTCCACACACAAAGGCCACGATTTTGAACCAAAGTGGTTCAAAGGTCTACAATGGAATGGCTCTGGAAACGAAGTCCCAGTAAGGCAAAAAGGTCTACAATCATAGCCAAGGAGGGTCGACAATGATTCTAGGTGTACCATTTTAGACCTTCGACCTGGTGGCCCTGGACGACCCCCCATTCCACACCCCTAGTAGTTGAAGGGATATTCTTTCCACACCTCCTCGATATTTTCTGGCATATGGAGAATGCGGTGAGCTGGAAACTGAGATTCACAATGGCAGCTGTGGAAGGACCCCTTGCACGACTTTTCTGGGCGACAACGTAGGGTTTCCGTGTGGAATGCAACAAAGCAAAGTGTGGCAAGGAATTTCATCACTTGTTTATTTAGGAAGATGAAAAGTAGTTTTGCATGTAGGCAGGTTTTGCAGGAATGTGTAGTTTTGCTGGCAAAACGAGATCCAAACTAGGTGGGGGGACTTCAAAAGCAAGTTTGCTCGGCTCACATGGCACTAGATCATTAGGCTCGCAAGAACCGAGAACCAAGTTTCCGCAATGCGTGGGTTTCTGTTTCAAGCAGCTTCTGCACACCGCAATGGCTCATGCCCGCACAACACTCAGCCAAGCTAGCTGTTCTACTCCCCCTGTTTCTGAGATCAGCTTTAAGCCAAAATTTCAACCACATAGGCTTCTCATGACTTCTCTGTTGCTTTCAATGCTCTACCACTATTCTTTCACACGTCATTGGGGCCCCAAAGACCAAACCAGTTCAAGTAATTTCCTGGCTGGAATGCATTCCGTTGACATTCCAAAGTGCCCCTGAGCCAAAAGGTATGTGAGTAACTGCATTTATTGAGGAAGATGAAAAGTAGCTTTGATCAAAATGAGGTGGGGCGTGTAGTTTTGCTGGGTGCGGGGTCCTCCGTGCTTTGTCTACTTTTGGTCATATACTAAACACAAGCTGCCTTTCATGTAAAACAAACCAAACCAGTTTAAGTAAGTTTCTGGCTGGACTGCATTCCGTTGACATTGCAAAGTGCCCCTTAGCCAAAAGGTATGTGAGCAACTGCATCGGAGTGATGCAGAGTGATGTGTCCAAGGTGTCATAAAGAACGTCTTTCTTACGGCTTTTGGAAACATAGGGAAAACTCTTTCATAGACCATTATAGATAGAGGCGATCGGAGCTTGCTCGCAAAAAAAACGATGCATCCTGATGTGTCATGATTCATCCCACGTCGGGTAATTGCAACTAGAAACGCAACTTAACATTTGCACAGGGATGCATCGTGATGCGACGTGAGGCGTTGTGCTGCACGCTAGAACCCGTTTAATCGAATCGGTTAAGTTGTCCTGCATTGTTGCATTGCTTTTGCAAAGTCATGCGAAAGGCAGCCACGCATTCTGACCCCAGCATCAAAACTGCACTTCAAGGTGATGATGGATATGTAATAGATATCATATCTCACCAATGCCCTTTTGCCAGTTGCTTGAGACTCTTCCAAAAGATCCCTGCCTCTGTTCAATTTTTCCATCCTCCGTTGTTGGCACTGACCACTGATCTGCCAGGAACTGCTGATGGACTCCTGAACATTGTACTGAACAGGGTAGAAGGCAATATCCTTGCATCCTGATCCCAGAATCAGAACCCCTTCAGGATGAGTGAAGGTGATGCAAGTGACGGAAATTTTGGAGTGTTGCCCATTTGAGCTTTGGATGATACGAGGTACTCGTCGAAAATTGCCATCTCTTGATGCAGCTGTCTCGCTTTAAAAACGCTCATACCTGATACCTACTAGTGCCCGCACACAGGGCTGCTAAATTCACCTAAAATGAAAATGATCAATGGAATCATGCTGGTGGTTTTTCCATGTCCATTTGTGTAGGTCTCTCTTTGAAGATGTAACCTAGAATCAGCTGACTGAATTGTCGTGCCCGGTGCATGGGTTCCGAACCCCCCAAATGCTGACGGCTGCACGCCAGCGGCATTCTGAGGGCTAGGATTTGGAAAGGTTAAAGCTCTTTTGCACAAGCCAAGGCATCAACGTCTCTTGGTTGGGGACCCCTTAAACTCGGTCGGCTAATAGCCAATGGCTTTCAGGCGGTTCCATTTTTTGAGCCCCGTGATTCATTCACAAACTCATACTCTTAATGGCTGACCGGGGCATAGACTTGTAAAGATTGGCTTGGCTACTCGGCCCAGCACTGCCAAATGACAGTTCCAAAATTCATTCTTATTTTTCTTGGGAGTCTGGGTGAAATTGGTGGCCCTGCCGCCACAAGGCAAACAGCAAGCTCCCATAAGAATGCAGAAACACAACTGACAATTAGTTTCTTATGCTTCAACTTAATGCAGTGCAACTCCATGTGACAAACATCCGGCCTCGCTGGCTTGATGATCACTGCCGATTGGATGCCTTGTGGAATGAACCCTGTGAGATTTGTGAAGGGATCTATCTCACCATTTCACCGATAGTGTCCATCCATGTCAATCCATCTCAGGCATCTTTGCTTGCAAAGCAATGGCATTCTCATGGAAAGAAAGTGAACACCACAAGTAATTACTAGCCTTATCGCTACACCGAGGTGATAAACCTGAGATGAACCTGCCAGTGCCCCAACAACACAGCCGCAGCAAGCTCCGATAGGAATCGAAAAACACAACCGACTCAGATGCTTGGGTGCACAAAGCTTGTTCCCTTTTACATATGCAAGAGCGCTTTGAAGCAGCTTAGAACAGTGGGGCTGTGAACTTGTCTCGGGCAAATCTCAATTGCACGGAAATCCGAGTATTAGACAGTGGAAGCGAATGAGTCGCTGTAGATTTGAAGTTGCAATTGGTGGCTGAAGCAGTTTCAGCAAACGCTGGCACTGGGTTTAGTTCCGTTCTCAGTCTTTTGCTGGAGACCGGCAAAGCTTTGCCCACAAGCCTGATCAGACCCAGGTTCCAAGTGGTGCAACTTTGATGTTTGCTATATGAAGGAAGGAAGGAATTGCCTGACCGATGGCTTTTTCCAAACGATCCCAGGGATGGAAGATCGAGAATAGATAGCCTTTCGCTGACGTTCTGAGATGAGATTCCATAGCTTTAGAATTTTCAACGTTACCAAGAGCCCTTCTGCGGTATACAATCATGTTCGGCAAGAACCAGGTTCGGCTCACAGGGGGCACATGGTTGAAAGTGCCATCTGTCCAGAAGCATCTCAATGCTATTCTAGACATGCCTGAGAAGCCTGAGATGAACCTACCAGCTCCCATAGGGATGGAAAAAACACAAGCGACTCAAAGACTTGGGTACACAAAAGTTGTTCTTCCCTTTTACATATGCAAGAGCGCTTTGAAGCCTGGGGCAGCTAGCACCTGCTTCCTATGAGCAAGTCTATTTTGAATCGGATATGTGCTTCGGTTATCTTCGGTTAGAATTAATGATTGCACTGTTGTACTGGCGTTTGGAGAAAGCAACCCAGAGAGGCCAAGCATGAATGATCAATGGAGTTCTGCTGCTCGCGTTTCCCTGTCCAAATGCACAAACCCTTGGTATGTGACTCATTGCGTGCTTCCATTTACAATCAGGGAACGGAGGCGAGTTTGCTTGAACTGTGCAGGTTTATGATTTTGGGTGGCCCTTCTTCAACGCACAATCGTTTGCCACAGGGAAGAGGAGGTTTGGGCCTAAAGTGCCACGATTCCATCTGCTGGATGTTGCCTCCAAGAATCGGGACATACAAAGGAGAAGGGATGAAACCGGACTGACGCTCATGTGACTAATGGTTCTTCACTTAAAGCTCACAACCGAGTATCTCTTTGGCACAGGGACAATGCTTTGCCTATTGTAGAGTGAGCTGGAAATTCGTTGCAGGACCTTGTCTGAGAAATTTCATGGAGCAACGACGGCTGCGGAATGAGTCACTTGCCGTGGCATTACTTTTCAGCCGTGTCAAAATGAGACAGATTCCTATGAGCAAAGCGAAGACCATCTTCAACTAAAGCTTCCTTACCTTAAGATACCTTAAGGCTCTACGAACATGACTTGTTCATACTTTTTCCATACCTCCTGGATTTTTTCTGGCATATAGAGACTGATTTGCCCATGATACGGTGAGCTCGACTTTTCGCACAAAAGTCTCTGACGTGAGACTGGAAATTGAAACAGACCTAGTGGGTTGGAGGCCATGCCTTCACTAAAGCGACTACCAAAAGGAGATTTTCTTTGGCACAAGGAGGTGAGATTCAGAATTTCAACCTGCGTCGTTCCACTTCAAATATGCATACATATGCACTCTCAAAGTTTGGGGCGTAGTTTAGTGGTTTTTTAGGGTACCCCGATCCACGGCAAAACACAGCCGTTCCACGGCAATAAACATTCCGTTCCGCGGAAATAAAAAAAACGGTGGTTCCACGGTTTGTCCAGGGTTCCGTTGGGATGTGAGTGTATGAATGGTTCTGCAACCCAAGGTTGCGTTTTTCGTCCTAGAAAAACATGTTCGGCAACTATCCGCCACAGATGGAACCTATGGCTTTAAGATTCAGGATTTTTCGGGCCAAATCTATCAGTTCGAAGTCCAAGTGGACGGACTTTTTGTTGAATGGAGTTTTTCTGTATGGTTTTAGTAGGGATTTACTTCATCAACAGTTCCAAGGGACAGCTTAAGTTTTAAAGGTCTTTGACTTCCAGGGTGTAACCAGTTGAGGAAGGTAGGTTGCTTCAATCCCATTGGCCATGAGCGACGGAATGAACTGTCGCTGGCCGATGGTCCGGCATTGATGCAGTTGTGTGAGGCCTTCCTTTCTGAGGGAAAGTGAGATCATAGCTGCTTAAAGGAAGGGGAGCATCTCAGGGTTGAAGGGCAAACAGTCGTTCAAGGAAAGCCAGGTTTTCAGGGCCTCAGGACATGACCTTTTCTGCACCTCCTCGTTCTTTTTGGCACATGAGTTACGGACAAAATTTGGTACATGGCGAAGGGACATCCTAAAGTAGGGTGGGCCCCTATCGGTTTTGCATGGTTTTGCAGTGATGGCAACGCCACGACCCTCTCAATACTACTTTGGGCGTACCTATATAATTTTGTCCGATACTCACATGGAGAATGCTTTGGCTATGCAGTGAGCTGGAAATTCCTTTCAGGTACTTTTTGCACAAATCTCTCTCAGGTGAGACTGGAAGCATGCCTAGGGTTGCGTGATTCACCATGCAAATGGAGGGAAGGCGTGATGAAAACAAAGACTCGATCTTCTTTGGCACAGGGAAATAAGAATCAGACTTTCAACATGCGGCGTAGAGTAAGCTAAAAATTTGTTGCAGGCCCATGTCTGAGAAATTTCATGGAGCAACGACAGTTGCGGAATGAGCCGTGTGCCGTTTTTAGGGAAATGAGATCCCTAAAGTGCCACAATTCCATCTGCTGGATCTTGCCTCCACAAATCGGGACATACAAAGCACAAGGGATGAAACTGGACAGACACTCATATGCCTAACGGTTCTTCACTTGAAGCTACACAAATGGCACAGGGACAATGCGCTGCCTACTGTAGAGTGAGTTGAAAATTCGTAGCAGGCCCTTGTCTGAGAAATTTCATGGAGCAACGACGGCTGCGGAATGAGTCACTTGCTGTAGCATTACTTTTCAGCTAAAGCTTCAATGAGACAGATTCCGGGCCACAACGTAGGGTTTCTCTACGGAATGCAACAAGACAAAGCGAGGCAAGTAATTTCATGTTTCGCACTTGAGCACTTTGCAACCAAAACACCTAGATCGTCTAGATGTCCTCAGGAAGGGTCCTAGAATCATCAAAGATTACGACTGCTCTTCTTTGCTCAACGGAAAGCGACCTGCAAAGAGGCGTGAAAGCAAGATTTGATTGATCATCGTGCACTGCGTGAACAACTTCATACGATCAGAACTGCCAGCTTGGAAGAGCGCCATGGCAGCGAAAGCGACTGGAAAGCGGAAAAAAATGTGACACAAATTGAGAACTTGAGAACCATTCTACACAAATTCACTGACATTAACGAGCAAGAGTTTGACCAAACCAGAACCTCAAACCCAAACATATACAAAAATATGCTTCCTTGAGCTTGCTTCGAACTATTCTTTCTCTAATCAAACTGTTCAATCCTGGTGTGAGCAGACTTCAGTCCAAACTACCCTTATCTACTTTCTTCGGATTCTTCGGGGTACTTTAAGCTTCATTCAAACACATCGGATCTTCACATTCGTAAAAAAAACAAAAACAGCCAAACAAGAAAACAATCCACTTCCAATATCATACAGTAGACCCCAAAAATGGATAAAAATGGCTATGAGAAGCAAAACAAACACTGAAGCCTCATGCAATTCATCGAAAAAAAGGAAAAAAACACTCATCAGTGCATGTTCTCAGGAAGGAACAAAACAAACAAAGCAATCTGGACGTTGCATGTTGAAAAAAACATGCAAATCTGATTCCACATACTGTACCATTCTTCATCTCAATTCTGCAAAGATTTGATTCGACATATCTAATCGTAAAGGAAACCATTTCAATATTCAAAGATCAAAGATTTGATTCCATGCTCCAATAATTCACCTCGTCTTTGATTCATATATGTTCAAATCACACATCAGCTGCCAGAGCCAGCAGCAGCATTTTTCCTCTTCGCCACATTCTTGCTAACCCTGCTCTGCAATCATCATGGCTTGAATGTCACTTGTTCCACACAGGTAGCGTCATCTTAATACAAAAGTTTCTGAANCGTCATTCCATTGTTCTCATGATTGGCTTTAGGAGCCTGGTTAGAGGGGTGCTTCCCATCCTGTTTGCCCCGCATGTGCCACGTATTGGCATTTTCTGTTTCACCCACAGGTGCTGGCCTGTGCTCTGGCCAGCCGGCAGCATTCGAAGTTCATCACCGTCAGGTAGGTATACGAAAACTGCTTCAAACCAATGGCGCTTCAGGTTCCAGGCTCACCTCTTCGACCATGCGGAACGGCTTCTGTTTTCTCAGGACCATGCAGATGCACATGAATTGATGCAAAACTGGCAGAGACTGCATTTCACAGGGCCACAGTCGAAAGCTAGCTTACCCCTTTAAGGACCTTTGCATCTTCCTTTGAGGGGGCTACTGCAATGTCATGCAACGTCAATCTTGGGATGGTGGAGTTTGCTGCACTAATTGTTTGACCGCACTGAACGAGATGGCTTCTGCGGGTTTGATGGGCCAACTAAGGGGTGTCTGCTAAAGCAGGCCATGGAGCATTTGCTTGGGATTGGGGCAGCTCTGCTTCGTCAACACCGTCTCAATGCAACATGTTGGAATCGCTTGTTGACACCGTTGAAACCCCATGCCCACACATTGATGTACAAATCTGCTGCTGCTTCCGTTTCAACCCATGAAAAGCAACTCCAAAAAAATACCGCCAAGAATTTTGTATTCTGCTTGCCCGGGCCAGGAACTGCACAAATGCCTTGACAGGCAATGCCTTGCCACAACCTTTTGAAACTTTGTAAAACATGCTAGGATGAGCTCGGCTAGGTTGTTTCTTTGTATGTTTATTGTATTTTTGTATATGGACGGCTGCAACTATTTGGTCCAAGCCGCAGCGGTACTTCGGGATTTCTTGCCTTCGCTTTGCATGAGTTCGGAGAAGCAATAGCTTCCAAAAACTATCCCTCTCTAGCACTCAGAATGCCAGCTTGCTTGCACTTAGACAATTTGATTCAACTTGCTGTTTTCCACCAATTCGCGGCGCTTGGAAGTCTGGACAGGACTGTGGCAAATAGAAAACTCACCAAGCAGATTCCGCATTTCTTTAGGGCTCCGCACCCAAATCTTCGGGATGTGCAGGCAAACAAAGGTAAAACTCTTTTTCTGAGACGAGTCAGCAGTTTAAACTTTGTGGAAAGGGACAAAGCAAGCGGAAGTCCTCGTAGACATGCCTAGAATACCTCTAACAGTGCAGTTGGTTCCGGCAACATCAATGGGGCATAACGGCACATACCAAGGTAAGGGTCTCACTATCTGACTGACATGTTGGGAACCTGTCTCTTGATGCGCAATCTCGCAGGCAGTTTGAAGGTGTTCTGCCTTTTCCAGATCAAACTAACTTGTCGAAAACAGATACTTGGCCAGCAAAGACCTATATGGGGTAATTCCTCCCATTCACACACCAGCAGCAAATTGCTGCAGCACAACTCAATCTTACCGCACCTTAGAGATTGAGATGTCTTGACAAGTCAGGGTGCAAATGGCTGGCTACACAAGAGACGCGGTGTCTTGCACGTTTTCAACCACCGGTTTTCAAAACTCTAGAAACGAAGTGCTAGCATTGCTGGCTGAGGCTTTTGGAAATTCAAGTGTGTGGTCACAACATGTCACAAACGGCATCATTAACGTGCTTTATTCTATTACCCCTTCGTGACATTTTGGAACCAAAGAAGAAGTCCATTCGGCTGGCTCTGGCCATGGCTTGGAATTTCCCCTGCGAAATGTATCCAGAAGCCCCAAAGGCGAAAAAGTCATGCTCATCGTGAGTACTTGGTGAATGTCATCTGAAGGCCCCCAACGCAAAAACAAACATGACCAATGGAATTCAGCTACTAACAGTTGCTGTTTTTTCCACATTCAAGCGTGCAAGTTTCTTTTGAAGATGCAGCCTATGAATTGATATGAATGGGTACGCTGTGGTTCCTGGCGCCTGCAGGGTTCCAGTCCCCACAAAGGCCGCCGGCACCTCGCCAATGGCATGCCCAGGGTCAGGCTTGACGAAAAGCAGCACATGAACATGACTTGGCTAAGAACCCCTCAAATTTTTTTGGCTCCGGCGGTTCCAAATGCGCACAACACATTCTACATTCTGGCCAACGCATCTGCCAAGAGCGGTGCCGATTCCAAAACTCACTCTCGCTCCCCTTGAAGTTGAGGATCTGGTTTTTCATTGAGGGATTGGCCAAACCGTTTTGTATCCAAGATCGCTTTGATATCGCAACCTGTGGACACTCGCAGCTTGAGGTCAGCGCGAAGGCGGATAATGGGGAAGTTTATGACAGATATCTGATCTTTGAAACGCCTCGCGTGGCTGTCAAGGCTCTCCACACTTTCTGAGTCGTATACATCCCAAAAGCAAGTCTGAAATCTGACATCTTGGAAGCACGACACCGCGTGCGAAGCTTCAATTTGCTTGATAAACTCTTAAAGAAGGCCCAGAAAGAATCTGAACCTTTGACACGTTCAGATTTGGCCGGCAAACTGGGGCTAGCTAGCAACCAACAAAGTCTTGTGGCACGGATGACTTGATCTCAAAGCGTGTGGTGGAAGAAAAAGTCTTGTCCATCTTGTCAATTCAACAGTAGAGATTCAACCTTCTGTTCTCGCTTAAAGCCATGTCAGTCAGGGTTCCCTTTCACAGCTCTCGATATTGAAGCATTTGATGACTTGCATGAGCAGCTTTGGTGACCGGAATGTGCAAGTTTGGATGGTGCACCTCATGCAACAATCAATCCACTACGAGAAAATCTAGGCTCCATTCTGAAGCATCCTATAGCTGCAGTGACTTGAAAACTCCTCACACCTTTCACATCCCCTGTCCCCTGTCGCCACTGGTTTTGGAAAATGCATGAACCTGTCCCAGAAATATCGAAAAAATAATTGACACCTCGGAACTGGATGTAATTACAATCGTTCGTGGAGATCGATGTGTTTTCATCATTTTTCGTCAGGCGGTGGTGTCAACATTTCGAAGCACTTCTGGGTAGAGGCAGCCACTAGATTCATGCAACCTGCCTGCTAGACTCACCCTCAATGTTGCACACACCGTTCATGTTGGTGCAAAAGAGCGTTATCTTGAATAGATTGTTGACCAGGTTAAACGTCATGTTCTGTTTGTTTTCAACGGGAAGGAAATCATCTCACGCAACAATGAATGGTGGTAAGAGCTCATCCTTATAAAAGAGTCCTGCCATGCTTTCCGCCCATTGAGCTTCAGAATGCATAATACAGCAAAAAGTATTGCTCATGTGGTTTTGACAGCAAATGATTTAATTGGTGCCGCAATTGGAGTAGTCTTGGGCCAACAGAAAGACATTAGCAAAGACCTATAATACTGTGTGAAATCCAAGTACACAAGCATGTCGCTTGATTGCACAGCAATTTGCAGCGGCCCAGCGACAGATCCTGCAATATGTTTCGCTTGGCTCATAAAAA
>DF242661.1:0-33856 GCA_000507305.1 Breviolum minutum Mf 1.05b.01 | reverse complement strand
GTAAAAGACGACGCAACTCCCAACCTTTGGAGGTGTCGTGACGGGGAATGACAAAGCAATACATGTGAGTTTTGCTCGGGAATTTTTCAAAGATATCGCAACGAAACATTTCAGTGGGCAGGTGGGCGAAGGAGTCAACGAACAAGCCACCTTTCCTATGTCTCCCAGTGAGCGGCTTTTATTTGGTATGTGACCAAAGGTAGGCAAATCACGGAGAACCCTGTACCTCGACGTCGACCATGTCAAAAAAGACAACTGGTTGATGTCATCGGTGATCAGGGGGATGAATGTTGAAAACCGCATACAAAAAAAGGATAAAAAAGGCATATGGAATCCGATAATCCTCATCAACCGACACCGGTTTCTATGTCAACAACACAGGATCACTCAATGTCCTCACTGCCAAAGTTCGTTCTGTCCGCCCTTGAAGATCTCGTTTCAATCTCGGTTCTCAAGGTTTGACAACATTTCACATGTGATGATCTCGTTTTCCAACCCTGGATGGCGACATTTCACAATGACACGCATGAGGACCTATCTCATTTTTGGAGACCTACCGGCAATACCACGGTTCATCTCCAAAAAAAATGTCAAGGACACTTAAATGGGGAAGAGACTGGGCAACAGGGCGATTTGGACTTCAGGTTGTAGAATACAAGGAGTGGCAAAAGTAGTACGCCCGTGTAAAAGACGACGCAACTCCCAACCTTTGGAGGTGTCGTGACGGGAAATCACAAAGCAATACATGTGAGTTTTGCTCGGGAATTTTTCAAAAATATCGCAACGAAACATTTCAGTGGGCAGGTGGCCGAAGGAGTCACCGAACAAGCCGCCTTTCCTATGTCTCCCAATGAGCGGCTTTTATTTGGTATGTGACCAAAGGTAGGCAAATCACGGAGAACCCTGTACCTCGACGTCGACCATGTCAAAAAAGACAACTGGTTGATGTCATCGGTGATCAGGGGGATGAATGTTGAAAACCGCATACAAAAAAAGGCATATGGAATCCGAAAATCCTCATCAAACGACACCGGTTTCTATGTCAACAAAACAGGAATCACTCAATGTCCTCACTGCCAAAGTTCGTTCTGTCAGCCCTTGAAGATCTCGTTTCAATCTCGGTTCTCAAGGTTTGACAACATTTCACATGTGATGAGTGTCAAAAGTAGTATGATCGCGTAAAAGACGATGCAACTCCCAACCTTTGGAGGTGTCGTGACGGGGAATGACAAAGCAATACATGTGAGTTTTGCTCGGGAATTTTTCAAAGATATCGCAACGAAACATTTCAGTGGGCAGGTGGCCGAAGGAGTCACCGAACAAGCCACCTTTCCTATGTCTCCCAATGAGCGGCTTTTATTTGGTATGTGACCAAAGGTAGGCAAATCACGGAGAACCCTGGGCCACAGTTTGAAAGCTACCTTACCTTGTGAGGACGTTTGCATCTTCCCTTGAGGGGTCTACTGCAATGTCAATTTTGGGATGGTGGAGTTTGCTGGACTAACTGTTTGACAGCACTGAATGAGATGCTTCTCTGCGTTTGATGTGCCAACTAAGGGGTGTCTGCTAAAGCAGGCCATGGAGCATTTGCTTGGGATTGGGGCAGCTCTGCTTCCACAACACCGTCTCAATGCAACATGTTCGAATCGCTTGTTGACACCATTGAAACCCCATGCCCACACATTGATGTACAAATCTGCTGCTGCTTCTGTTTCTTGCGATCCTAGTGATCTAGTGCCTACTGAGCATGAGCCAAGCAAAGGAGGTCTTGGAGTTCTTAGAACCTTGGGAATACAAAGTGGAGATGAGCGACAGAAAGGTGATTTCAAAACATCTATATATTTCGGGCAAACATCGTGGTCTTCTTACTCAGTTTCGAGAAAACCTTGGCTTTTCAAGGCCTTTCACGTGGCCTTTTCAAATTCGATGAGTGCAAAGATGATGCTTGAATTGGCGGGCTGGCAGATAGAGGCTTGAGCAAACCAGTCGAGCATTTTCGCACTGAGAATGTCTTACTGCCGATGACTGGTGATGACTGTAGGCTAGTTGGCATTTTAGTTGGCCACAACCTGGTCTCAAAAGTGGCGAAATGATTTAACACCATGTCTACAGAGTTCAGCTTCCGCGCCGATGCTGCTTCCTTGCAAGTAGCACATAAACGCCCAAAGTCGAACATACTAAGACAGCTTCCATTGACTCCCCTTAAAAACCACACATGAACTGTCGCAGCTGATGAATCCAACAAAGCGTACTGGTCATGGAGTATGCAGATTTCTTATATATACAGGGAAGCATCACAGTTGTAAGCATCTCGTCCTGAGCATCCTTCATGTGGTAGCAACAGTGGGTGTTCGATGGCCAATGCAAGTCACCGCGCGTCTTTTTGACGCTAATTTCAGAAATTAGAAAGGACATCTTTTGAAGGTCCTGATACCTAGCAAATGATGGAAATCTGATGAAATCTGCCTACCCGACTCTGCCTACGCAACAAAAATCCACATTGCTTCCGCGAGTGCCTGCGCACGCCTACGCGGACTGCAAAATATTGTGTCAACAGCCTGCGCAGCTTCATAAGGAGTTCCCTCGAACACATAAGGTCGGTCATTCAAAAGACAACGATGCTCATTTTGACTCTCGTAGCAAATTTATCAAATGGAGTGCTGCTCAAAAACACATTTGCGTTGCTATGTATCTCACACAGCCACTTCACGAAATGCCTTCCTTTCCGACACTCTGTAGTTGATCTTTGAGGTGGTGGGCCACGGTGGCGGGAAGAGTGAACTGAAAACATGGGCTTCGGATGGTGGTTTTGACTTACCGACATCATAGACAGAAATGCGTGAAATCATCATCAATATGAATATGATAATTCGGTTGATTCAGCCTTGAGACAGACTCAACGTTACGACTCTGAAAGACACCAAGACCTGCTTGGGAAAGCCATTCTCTGTGTCAATTTCAAGCTCTTGTAGTCGCCCTTTGCATAGGCACAAAACAGAACCACGATCCGAGAGACACCGACTGCACCAGGAATGAACTCCACAGCCTGCCGGTTAGTACGTGATAGCTAGCTTTTGCGCAGATTCAAAGACAAGTCATCACGATGGAGGAGAAGAAATGAAATTGAAACACAGGTGTGTGAAGGATTTGGACAAAAACTTTGTGACTTCTGCCCTCTGAACTGCAGCGTGGCTATCCAAACACGTCACATGCGGAGACATCCGGTAACGCTGACCATCTGCCTTTCTAGTTCAGCACGAAGTTGCCATTCCGAACCATTTTGCGCAGGTCTAAGGACAAGTCATCAAGATGGACGAGCACAAATTAAATGAAATTGAAGCACTGAAACTTGAAAAGATACCTCTTGTTTTTCGACTCGACAAACAACGCAATTCGCACCTACTCAATGAAAATGCTTCCAATTCCAACGCTGGCACACTGGTCTGGAAGCCAAGAAATGCTGATCAATGGCAGGAGTAGCTGAATCTATAGTCACTCAGAGAGCTCTATCACACCTTAAGTCTGTTGAGCAGGTGGATGTAGATTTGTCAAGGATTTGGACACAAACATTGTGACTATTGCCCTCGGAACGGCAGCATGGTTGCCCAAAAGCATTCGTACGTAACGCTGACCATTTGCGTGTGAAGTTCGGCATGAAGTCGGCATTTGGAACCAGGCAGAACTGAAACTGCTCACAACCTTCTCAGAACCAGCTTCCAAGTGCAACTTACATGTGCGCTATATGAAGGAGGGAATTTCCTGACCGAGGGTTTTGCCAAACAATCCCAGGGATGGAAGATCGAAAATAGATAGCATGTTGCCAACGTTTTGAAACGAGATTTAGAATGTTCAGCACCAGCAGATTTCAAGTTGCACGTGGTGGCTGAAGCGGTTTCAGCAAACCCTGGCACTGAGTTTGGTTCACAAGCATGGTCAGAACCATCTTCCAAGTGCAACTTATCTGCTTGCTATATGAATTTCCTGACCAAGCCCGGCTAAGGTACAATCATGTTGAGGGTTCGGCCCAAAAGGGGCACATGGTCGAAAGTGCCATCCGTCCAGGAGCATCTACAGTGCACACAATGCCATCCTAGACATGTCCACGTATGGTCTGGGAGGCCAGGCATCCTGGACCCTTTGGACCAGAGTATAATATTTGCAAAGGCTGGCTTCGCTACTCTGCCCAGCATTGCCAGGTGACAGTTCCAAAATTCATTCTTCTTTTGTTAGGGAGTCCTGGTGAAATTGGTGGCCTTGCCTTAGCCCTAGACTTCCAAAGGACGGTTTATTAGGGAAGCCGGTTTATGTGCACCACCAAGCGCTAGTTGTTTTCACCTTTTTTCACTTCAAATATGCATAAATATGCATTCCCAAAGTTTGGGGCTTAATTTAGTGGTTTTTTAGAGTACCACGATCCACAGCAAAAAACAAACGGCAATAAACATCCGTTCCACGAAAATAAACGGGGTTCCACGGTTTGTCTACGATTTCGATGGGATGTGAGTGTATGAAGCATCTCAGAGTTTGACCTGAAGCGGCGTGTTCAAAACGGACACCAGGGGCTGGAGGGCAACAAACAGTCGTTCGAGGAAGGCCAGGGTTGAGGCCCTCAGGACGTGACCTTTTCTGCACTTCCTCGTTCTTTTTAGCAAATAGAGAATGCTTTGCCTATGCAGAGCTGGAAATTTCAGGTACTTTTTGCACAAAACCTCTCTCAGGTGAGACTGGAAACAGTTCCTGGCCATTGATTCACTGCAGCGCCTACGAAAAGGGGGCAAGGCGCGATGAAACCAAAGACTTGATTTTCTTTGGCACAAGGGGATGAGATTCAACGTGCAGCGTCGCGAACCCCCAAATGCCGACAGACACACGCCAATGGCATTCTGAGGGTTAGGATTTGGACAGCTCAAAGCGTTTTGGCCCAACCCAAGGCATCAACATCTCTTGGGTAGGGACCCCTTAAACTCGGTCGGCTGGTAGCCGGTGGCTCTTGGGAGGTCCCAATTTTTGAACCCTGTGATTCATCGACATACTAACTCATGCACTGGCACCACAAGTCAGTCAATCCCTTTGAAGTTGCATCTTCAAAGAGAGGCTTGTAGAAATGGTTGTGGCAAAACCACCAGCATAATTCCATTGATCATTTTTGTTTTTGGGGAGTTTGGCAGCCCTGTAAGGTAATGAAGCGTTAGTTGGAGATGGTCTTTTCTTTAGCTGGAAATTCGTAGCAGGCCCTTGTCCGAGAAATTTCATCGAGCAACGACAGCTGCAGAATGAGCCACTTGACGTGGCAGTACTTTTCAGCCGTGCCACTATCATCCTATTTTGGACAGAATTAAGCAGTTTAACTGAAGTCAGACTACTTTGTGGGAAAATTGTGGGAAAATTCACAATGGCAGTTGTGGAGGTACTGCCTTGCATGGCTTTTCTGGGTCACGATGTGGGGTTTCCGACTGGAATGCACTAAAGCAAAGTGTGGCAAGTAATTTCATGCTTCGCATTTGTGCACTTTGCAACCAAACATCTAGATGGTCTATATATTCTCAGGAAGGATTGCAGAGTGCCTACCATCATCAAAGATTACGACTGCTCTTCTTTGCTCAACGGAAAGCGGCCTGCAAAAAGGCGTGAAAGCAAGATTTGACTGATCATCGTGCACTCCGTGAACAACTTCGTACGTTCAGAACTGCGAGCTTGGAAGAGCGACATGGCAGTGAAGGCGACTGGAAAGGGGAGGATAAAGTGACACAAATTGAGAACTTGAAACCGTTTTGTACAAATTAACTGACCTTAACGAGCAAGAGTTTGACCAAAACAGTAATGTCAAACCCAAATATACAAAAATCATCAAACATCTGATGTTGCTTCCTTGAGCTTGGTTCGAACTATTCTTTCTCTAATCAAACTGTTCAATCCCGGTGTGAGCAGACTTTAAACTACCCTTATCTACTTTCTTCGGATTCTTCGGGGTACTTTAAGCTTCATTCAAACACATCGGATCTTCACCTTCGTTAAACAAAAAAAACAGCCAAACAAGAAAACAATCCACTTCCAATATCATACAGTAGACCCCAAATGGCTATAAGAAGCAAAACAAACAAAGCAATCTGGATGTTGGATGTTGAAGAATCAAACAAATCTGATTCCACATACTGTACCATTATTCATCTCAATTCTGCAAAAAATTGATTCGACAATGATTCGACATATCTAATCGTAAAGGAAACAATTTCAATATTCAGGGGTCAGAGATTTGATTCCATGCTCAAATGATAAATCACCTCTTTGGTTCAAATATGTCCAAAACACACATTCAGCAGCAAGAGCCAGCAGCAGCATTTTTTTCCCCTTCGCCACATTCTCCCGCAGTGCTCCTTGATAAGGGTTTTAAACCCTGCCCTGCAATCAATATATGGCAGGAATCTCACTTGTTTCACAAGGGTAGCAGCTAGCAGTTAACAGTAACACAAAGGCTTCTAAACTTGCTGCTAGAACTCATCAACGCATTGTTCTTTACATGTTCTTTATATACAATTGTTGGCGACCCCTCTGAGCTTCCACCTTTCTGGATATCAAGTTTGATGCAGCAATGCTGCAACGTTTTAACCGCAGCGGTAGATCGTGAATCTTGGAATGACTAGGCCATGTTGGACGCTGCCTTTACTTCAAAGGTCAGGTCCAAGTTCTGCAAGCATGACAGACATGAGACCCCATTCTTGCACCTCATTGCACTGCAGCTGGAATTACAAAAGCTGTGAGACGATTTGGCACTATGCCAATGCTTGTCAAAATGGCTGTCACAGAAATGCATCGCTGTGATTCTTGTGTGATGTGACAAGCACGTGCTGGGTATTCGAAACATCTTGAGAACAGGTCACTTTCATCCTTGCATTGGAAGTACCGGAAATTGACCATGCAAGAGTCACTGCTGGTGCTGCACTTTGCAATACTTCATTTGGCCAGGACAAGAGTGGAATGAGATGGACCTATCGTCATTCCATTGTTCATGGTTGGCTTTCGGAGCGCAGTCCAAGCATTGCTTCCCATCCTGTTTCCGTCACATATGCCACGGATTGGCAATTTTCTGTTTCATCCATACGTGATGGCCTGTGCTCTTGCCAGCTGGCAGCATTCGAAGTTCATCTCCCTCAGGTTGGTACGAAAACTGCCTCAAACCAATGGCGCTTCAGGTTCCAGGCTCACCTCTTCGACCATACCGATCCACTTCCGGGTTTTCAAGACCATGCCGATGCACAAGAATTGATGCAAAACTGGCAGAGATTGCATTTCACAGAGCCACAGTTGAAAGCTAGCTGCTTACCTCTTAAGGACCTTTGCATCTTCCTTTGAGGGGGCTACGGCAATGGTAAATTTTGGGATGGCGGAGGTTGCTGCACTAATTGTTTGACTGCACTGAATGAGATGTCAATCTTTCAGGACTGCACTCGATCGAATGGCTGAGTCACGTTGCAAACATGACGGAGATTGTGGCTGCCTCAAAGACTCTTGATATTCAACTAGTGACGGCTGGCGAAAAAGACTGCGAGTCGATGGAAAGCCATCCCGCAAAGTTTGTCAAAATGGCTGCTACAGACTTGCATCGCTTTGATTTTGATGGGCTGCGACAAGCGCATGGTGGACGTTTAAAACGTCTTGAAAATATTTCACTTTCATGTTTGCATTGGGAGCAGGACAAATTGACCCAGAGTCAACTGCTGGTCATGCAATCTGCGATAATTCACTTGGCCACCAACAGAAATGTTTGTATATCCCCGTTGAAATTACCCAGGAGGACCTGTGTCACCAATTTGTAGTAACAACTAGGGTGCTCACAACCTGCGCCCTTACAGAAAGGCCAGGACCCCCCCCCCGAAGCCTTACACAAAGGTATCACAGGTCTCGGGTATCAATAAAAAAAGGCCTCTTACAAAAAGGCCATGACCATATGTTGCGGTCAAACATTACGACCCATTATTTGCAATCATGTACTGCGTGGGTTGATTTGGCCATTGCATTTTGTAGGCACAACTGCCTGAACAAATCTTAAAACGCCACAGTGTGTTGAACGTTTAGCTTTGTTCAACAAGTCTTTTTTGGATGTAAGGGTGCACATTCTTTGGTGAAAACCTGTTTGTCCCTTAGAATTTTGTATAATTTGACCTGAATTTCCTTACAAGATCCACCCTCACAAATTCCATGTTCTTACAAAAATATAATTCTGAGATTTCAGCTTCTCAGAGAAAGTATCTTTTCAAGTTGCATCCATTCAGTTCCTTTCAAGAATATGTATGTTGGCCTTACAAAAAGACCTTGGTCATTAACAATATTAACAGAATTCGGTCGACTGGCTAAAAACGAATATTGCTGCTACAAAGAGACTGTACACAGCCCCTTTTTCCATTACAAATCTGCACCGGAAACCATTCTGTAGAGCACACAAGTCACCCCTTTCTGTAGTGGAAATTCGAAGGAGGATTGTATAATGTGCGATAACTGCCATATGATCCCTTTGCTGGGCATACATTATAACTGCCTAGACTTCCAGAGACCGTTTATTTTACAGCTGTTCTGACAAAGACGGTTTATTAGGGAAGACAGCTTATGTGCACCACCAATTGATAGTTATCCTGGCCTGCTGTTAAGCAAGGCAAATAGGCCCTAGCTAATCTTGGTGATATTTTATCTATCTATCAGAATCTATCAGTCAAATCAAAGGTTTGAACCAATGGCGTTCTCAAGTCCAATTGGAAGTGCACTTCATATCTATTCAAAGCTTTGGAACAAGGGCGTTTTGGCAATCAACTTATACCCATTATCATCCCTTTGACTAGTGAGGAATTTACAGTATATACCCATTCATCATCATCATCATCATCATCCCTTTGACTAGTGAGGAATTTACAATATTTGATTTACAGTATAGTATGTATAGTAGGGTTAAGTTAGACCCATCATCCCTCAGCGCCCATCAGCGCTGGTGGCGCTGCCCTGGAGCTCTGGTGCGCATTTTGCCCGGGCTCCCAACCTAAGCTTTGTGAAGACAGGGAAGTGAACTTTGAGAAATCCCATAGGAGGATGAGGCCATGGATTTATTTGGAAACGCCATAGAATAATAACCAAACTAATAACCAACATCAGGGATCGATGACAAACTTGGGGGATCCAAAACGCTTGGTAACCCCTACATTGAACTAGGGTTGACAAATCCCCAGTGTGACTCTTTTGACCCTACTAGCCAAAAGGATAATGGTGTTGCACTATAGCAGCATTTGGCTGCTGAATGGCGGCGGGGGGGGACACCGTTGCAGACTGCAAACAGGCAATTCAAACAGACAACAAATAATAAGAATAGATTAAGTCAACTTAATAACAAGTCGTTTAGTCTAGACTAGACTAATACTTGGTTGCATTAATATTGAGAACTCAGAAAGATTCATAACTTAACAATTGCAAATCGGTAGTGTTCATCTCATCAATCTGAGCCATTGCAATGCCACAGCTAAGCGGTGCGGCTTGGGTCGATTCTTGTCGCAACAAAAATAGTTGTATTAAAAGGTGTCAGTCTAGATTTTTTTGGTATTGTGGATATGAATGGTCTGATAAAAAAAGGTCACTGGTTTCAATTTCCTGAAAGTCAAAATATTCCTCAGGAGTGGAACAAACATATTTGGAAGCATTGGCCAGAATGGAAGAAGGAATTTCCGTGGATGGAAGTTACTCAAACGGGCCTTGGCTGTTCTGTTTGCAAATCGGCAGGGGTTCCAACGAACTCATGGAGCAAATTCAGGGCTTGTCGCAATGCATCATGGCAATTGACATTTGTTTCTGACAGTTTTTTTAGCATGTTGATGATTGTGAGGTTTTGTTAACAATGCCGGTTTTAATCCTTGTGAAAATCCGTTTGGAAACTTAGGCAAAGGTGAGGAAGCACCATCTCATTCAAGATAGAGATACGCGTCTTCACTGTTTGGCTGTGGCAAAAACGACTGACGGTTCCCATGCAAGCCTCTACAAGGGGAAAGTGGCTTCATGGCTAATTCAATCAAGAATTCACATTAAATAATTAGTCTAAGACAAATGGCGTCTAAGACTTAGTATTAGTAATTAGAAAGGGCGTTTTACTTTTTGCAATTTGCCATTATTGAAACTGAGGTTCCTTCAGGAGATGTTTTTCGGAAGGTGCTCAAACGAACTTCTGCCGGTAACCACAGTGAAGAAGAAGGTTTATGGGCAACCCGACTGAACTTTTTCGATCATCACTGAATTGCAATTAGCGATGTTAAATTCAATCATTTGTTTCAATGGAAGCATTGGAAGCCAATCATTGGTCTTAGAAACAACTGAGGGCAGGCAAAAACTTCGCAAATTGAAAGCCTGTTTGGGTGAAGCATCGCGCAAACTCACCATCCTAAAATTGCCCTTCGATTGCAACTAATTTAACTCCATTTAATTATTTTGATAAATATTTGTGCAATTCCATTGATTCAGCCCATGTCCTCAAAATGGTTTTGCCAACCCAAGGTCCGAATCAACGTCAGTTAGTTTGGTCCAAGATGCATCTCATGGGTGGTTGTGTGTGAGATTTGGGTCTTGCAATGACAATTTAGAATCTCAATGTGGAGCTATTGGGGTCACCAAGATTGCAAATCTGAAGCAATGCTACGCGTTGAAGATTCGAGAAGCTACTATGGGCATTATAGATCGTTTTTGTGTACCGAACTGCAAAATGCCGTTTGGAAAGAACGAAAGGAACTTCAGCTTCAATTATACTGTAAAAAAATATTTTATTTTATGTCACTTGAAACTTGACTTGCCACTCTTCTGATCGGCCATATCTATCCATATCTAGCCTTAGCCGAGGACCGGGTATCGGAAAATGCGCCAGCTCTTAATCGACAAGGTGGAAGCTTTGACAGCAGACGCAGCGGCAGACGAGCAGCTGGCACTGGCATCTTGGTTTTATTTTGTGTGGCCAGTGTGACCAACAACTTCCTTCTAAAGCTTTTGTTGGCCATTTAAGGCAGCTATGACCGGATTTCTAGATGACAAGGGGGCATTCAAGAACGTTAAAGTGCGGTGCAAAGACGTTTGCCATGCAGTTCGCAGGCCTGTAAGTTTCTAGCGTTGTCATTGTTTCTAGCGAAGGTCAGTTAAAAATTTGGTTTAGCTTATCCCCCCCACCTGCCAGATTGGGCCAGCGTCCTACGTTCGCGGACTCCTTCTTAAAGGAGGTGTTTCTTGCCTGACCTTCTCAATTGACGGTTGTACTAATTAAGTGTAAGTGATTTAAGCGAAGCAAGTTTAGATGCCTTCATGCCGCTTTTCAGACTCGCTCTCTTCCTGGATGGCCCTGCAAAGCTCATCGAACACAGCGATTTGTTCAAGGCCAGGGATTGGAGACTCCTGGGGATCTTTCTGTTAAGTTTTCTTGTACGTGATTCATTGAATTGACATTGACTTAAATTCTTTACTACTGAGAAATACTGAGAAGCCCATTTTGGATCAATTAGGTGGTAACTCCCCTTAGTTGCTGATCTCACGCAATGGAGCCAGATGATTCTCAAGATATGTTTCATGAAGACGATTTTCAACTGAGTGGTGATCAAGACGAGATTGCGGACGTCGCTATCCAAGCTCCTTTGAATGACCCGATCGAAAAGAGACTTGCTGTTACATTTGGTAGATTCATAGATTTGGTATTGTCCAATTCAAATTTTAAATGATGAGTAATTACTAGATGAATGAGTCTGTCAGGTTAGTAGCTAGCAGTAGTAAGTAGGTGACTATTTTATTATGATGATGGTTGTTTGTTTTTTCAACTGTTGAGTTGGTCCCCCCTCCCGCCCATGAATAAGGAAGCCCTCATTGATGGATTGTGTCCGAGTCCGCACCAAGTTCGACAAGCCCGAGATCAAGAGCAAAGCTATGCCTTCAAAATTGAAAATGGGCGGGAACTCCAAAGTTACAACTACCAAGTCTGAGACTACTGCTCCTACTAGTCTCCCCATTCCCAATGACAATGGCAATGATGATATTTATGATGACGCTATCATTGTGGAAGAGTGAACCATCACCTGGATGGGGATTTTGTACTTATAGACGGACCTGTAGTTGCCGCCGGAATAAACAAAAAAACATGCCTTCAATGAAACAGGGGAGTCAGAGTCAGGTTCATCCTTTGACATGTAGCCTTAGCTCTGAGCATATTTCATAATAACGGGTTTTAAACTCTCATCCCAACACGGCTAGGCCCGGTTTGCTTCCATGGTGAAGGACAAGGTGGGTTGGGTTTGCAGATCTTTAAGCGCTGCCAAACACCGGCAACTTGACTTTGGATTTCGGGATGGCGGTGGAAGAATGTCTAATTACTGACTGAGTAGCAAAATTACTGTTAAAATCATTCATCACACCCACCTTGACTTGTTCTGAGGTGATCATTGATTCACAACCATATTTAAGACTCTAAGAACTTCAAGAAAGAACCTTCTTTGTTTTTTTTTAACGTCACATCTCAATGCTCAGGTTCGAGTCCCTGAGGACTCCTATCGCTAGAATGGTTCTGCATTTTGAGGCGCTTATCCTTACCTGTGCCCCTTTGATGGCATTTTATGATGTTGCCATGATGCCCGAAAAACAGTTTCAAAATCCTTCGTGATGATTCAACCATTTAGCAACAATGGCCCAGGAACAAATTGCAAATGAACGCAGAAATCGTGTAACTTGGCAATTCCCTTATATACAATTGAACCATTTAAATTGGTCCTCTTTCGCCTAAGCTTGAGGTAGAAGGCCGCAAATGCTTCGAATTTCTCCAGACTATCAGCGTTGAACATGCTTTGCCACGCGGTCGCATAAAATCATCAAATCATTATTGGATCAAAATTTGGATCAATCAGTCTAACCATGATGTTGACCAACTTTAATGATGATGCTACTTGAGGGGTGTAACTTCTAATTGAACTGTCCAACACAAGTCATGTTCGGTGGACTCTGTTTCCTCATCGTTTATCCTCGCTGAGGGCCCTTGCATCGTTGAGCGATGCAAATGATGAGCACATGGGCCTCCTGAGATTGGCCGATCAAGAAAGTTTCGATATCCTTGAATTGAACAGATCGCTAGTGAAGTCCGTTGGCAGGAATGTATGGATTACTTACTTCCTGTCCTGGTTAGTTATTTTTTATTCGGATTCCAGAATTAACTCAGTATTAACTCAGGTTCATGAAGACTATCCGATATTTGTTCAGCAGTGGCAAGTGCTGGACAGTCCATGGTACTTACAGCTCCCTCATGAAGTTCTTTGTCTGCAATTTCTTAAGTATCATCATTCAACGCCCAGTATATAATTGAATGACTCTGGGAGAATCAAAAGTTTAACTGTTTAAAACTGTATTGAATTCTGAACTTGTCGTCAGTTGCTTTTCAAAACTTTACAGGCGTCGATTAGAAGAGAATCCGCTGACCATCAAGCTCTCACAGCCCGGTGGGGGCATCTCTATGAAGTTGCTGGGGGGCCGTGGAAAGGTCCCTCAAAACGTGTTGGATCGGGTGACGGCAAGGTGTCTTAGCCGTTTATCAAATTGATTCAATTCTGTTTTAAGTAAGAAAAGTCAAATGAAAACGCCTCCCAAAAAACGCATTCAGATCAATTTGATGGGCTTTTGATTATCCCTCAAAACGTGTTGGATCGGGTGACAGCAAGGTGTCTTAGCCGTTTATCAAATTGATTCTAATTCTGTTTTAAGAAAAGTCAAATGTAAAACGCCTCCCACAAAACACATTCATCAATAAATTTGAAGGGCTTTTGATTGAATTCCCGGTCCCAGTGCCCAATTTGATTTTATCATGGTATTATGGTAACCCTAAGGATGCACAATTGGGTCAAGTTGGTGGAAGACGCTGTTGCCGCGGAGATTCCGGATTTCGAAATCATTCAAACGGCTGCATGTTTTCTGGGGGACCTAGAAGATACGACCATTGGGGATGATGTTGCTCGACGTCTTGCCAAATTCTTTGGCTTCAATCCTGAAACTAGGCTTCACATAAAAATATATCTTCAACATACCGTATTTTATATAATAAAATCTGTCGGTTTGATTATGCAGTGTGTCCCCATCATCTTAAGCCTATTTATCACGCCCGTTCCCGAGGATGAACTTCTGCTCCAGCTCTCCGTGGTGAAACCGGTGGCGGAGGGCCTTCAGCGGCAGAAGAGCCTCAAGCCGTTGGAAGCCTGGGCAAAGGCAGTCGCTAGGTCAGAACCAGGATTGACATCACATCATCAAGTTCTCATCATGATCTTTATTTTCACCATTATCTCAAATTAGATAATAATTTATTATAATTATATTTATAAATGATATATATATAATATTCAATTGTCAGAATCATCATCATCATCATCATCATCATCATCATCATCATCATCTTCATCATCAGCCACATGTTTACTCTGAATGGGTAACTGCGGTAAGTGGAGTTAAAATACCGATGAATGATCCGTTCATTTTATCAATGAGTTTTCACTCCATTAACTTTGGGGACAGGAATAACAAGTTGACTTGGACGGATATTTTTGGAATACACCCCCAAAGTTTAAGAAAGTTGTGGGGTTACATGATTCTGTTTCCCAACCGGATATCTCAACATACCAGCCCCATTGAGCCTTTGGGGCAATTACTTATCAAAATAACATTTTAACATAATACATGGGCATGGTTCGGTTAGACACTGCTGGAGAAAAATACCGTCGTCGTCCTGGACAAAAACTACACCGGGTGACGTTGAAAACATAGGTCACCAAAGCATCCCCAAAGTTTGTGGTTGGGCCAGAACATTCAACAGTGACATGTTTTTTGAACCAGGGCGATTGGTGTTGGTGATCCTTTTGCCACTTACACCCACTAAGTTTAACATAGTAACATAGTCATCATCCCCTGAAATTTTCCAACCACCATGTTTCAGATTCCGGGAACACAATGGATTTTGGGGAGTTTTGTGATCACGGTTGTTGATCTAAGTAAACTCCTCTTCTTGGACCAGGAGTTGCTCGCAAATGGTTGTCCCAATTCAATATAAACAGCTGACTCATCCAAAGACGTTCATAGTGCCATCATCAAAAAGTATAAATAGTGTGATCCCCTAAGCCAGCAGCAAAACACCTTGAAAAATTGTTTTGCCACATAAAAGCGATGTCCCTTAGCCTGTCCGGCGTTTAAACGAATTATTTAAAAGGCGACTGGCCAGGGGAATGTATATCACAAACTACTAATGGTGTGCATGTGCCTATTTAGATTTGGCCAGCTCCACAATCTCATAGTTGGTGCATCCAGCACTACGTCCAGCAAAACAACGTTTGCTCATAGTGACCACTCCGTTGTGGCCTCGCTGCCAAAGTGGCGCATGTTGGCGAATTTGCCGGGACCGCTAGGCCCATAGGCAATCCAACAGGTACGGCACGCTTTGAAGATGCCCGCGCTTCAACACGTGTGCCGTTTGGTGCATTCAGCTTGCCGACGTCTAGTTCGACTGCATCTCCAGCCAGGGGTGCAGTGCAATGCCTGTGCTTCATCGTCGGAGATCTTAATGGCATGCTCAGGTGCCAGTTCAAGGTATGAAACCAACGTCTGCTTCAGTGTTGGCCAGTCACATCCATTCTCTTGGTGTCCGCCTCCACCATTTCCACAATCAAAATTCACAACGGCCGGCCCTGACCAAATTAAACTGCACTACGACAACCCATTACGCTCAGATGTGGCTCAAACGCCCCTGACACTATTGATTTTGGAAGGTTTCAAACCCTAGAAAGCATTCTGAGAAGGGTAGTGGAACCTAACATTCATTTCTTTGTAGTCTCTGTAGTCTTCTTAGTCTCTATCCCAAAATTCAACACAACCATTCCATCATATGAGACAACACCATAAATGAAATAACTTCACATCACTGACATCTCACTCTCGGGACCAACTACTGGCTTTGCCCGTTCGCACATCATTTCGAAGCCAATTTAGATCGCCACTATGAAACAAAATTAGGCACCGCCTAAACACCTCAAGAAGGAACGTTTGAGCGCACCAAATTTTGGTTTGGGAATCGAACTGGCTGGTCGCCTTGTTAATTAGCCTTTACTCCATGGAGGATTGTCCCAGCGAGTAAGTAGTCTATAGTAAACCCCCATGTATAAGAGCTACCCACTTAGTTTTTATTAACCATTTAACTTTCTGGGATGATCCGCATGATTTACTGGTACCCTGAACTGATTCCTGAGATTATGATGCCCATCTTCGAAAACATTGGCTGGGGCTCCCATGCCTGCAGGCATCAGCCGACTCATCGTTGCCTATAGTTTCAAGTATGTGGTTGCAGTGATCCAAAATGAATTGTTGTGATTTCTTATTTCAATATAATTTCTGAGTATTTAATGATGACCGTTAAAAATAAGAAATCGACAACAATTCATTTTCTAGGTTCATTCGGAAAGGTGAATTGAATCACTGACATGGTTTTCATGCTTCAAAGAAATTAGGTTATTATTCCCACTGACTGAATCAATGTTTGTCACTGTTTGGGGAAACCTTAGGCAATTTTCCCAGTAAACTTCTGAGAATAACGGATGATGTTGTCAAAGTTGAACAAATTCAAAGTTGCCTGTTCAAAAATAGTGTAAAAAACACAGACTTAACTTAGTAGTCTTACAAGATGCCAGAAAATCATGGCTACTGAAATTTCAATTCGTCTATATTTTATCAAGTCTTGAATTTGCCCACATAATGTTGGTCGCCGCTGTCATGATAGGTTTTGATCAATGTTGGTCGCCGCTGTCATAAGTAATGGGATTTACTGCCAGGGCCACATTGGCATCATTGTTTCCACCACTTGATGTGCTTGCAGTACATCATCTGATGACTCGTAGGAGTTTCAAAATCTCTCCACAGGGCTTAACCTGGTAAGCGGTCATCCTGCCATTGTCAGCGTGCCATCAGCTTTTGACCCAAGGTCCTCATGGAGAAGAAGCCCGTGCATTTGATTCACCACATCATTCTTCGGTGCTTGGCATGGGGATTCAGTTCCAGTGGTGTGGAAAGAACCTTTTCGCGAGGGGCTTGGTGCAAAGCAAAAAGGGATGTCCCGGAAGAGTTGGCAATTGATGAAGTCTTAGCGACCCATTTCCCTGAATCTCGAAGGGATGAGTTTCCTGGCAATTATTGAAATGACAAATGGTACTTAGACGAAGTTCAGGATACTTAGTAAGTGCATATTAACTGGGTTAAGCCTATAACCTATTATTAACTAGATATTAACTAGGGTTATGAACCTACATACAACCAGTTACTAAGTATCCTGAACCTCTAAGACGTAGAAGTTACTGGCTTGAATTTGGTTTTATTTTAAGTCTTTCTTGACGACCTTTCGCCGAAATCTATCTAAGGCTGATTCAATTTGCTCAAATGGAATGGGAACCCTGGCTCCAAGTTCTTACAGATTCTGATTGGCGTTCATATTCATGTGTGTTTTCTTTCTAAAGGATTCCCATTTAAATTTTGTAGTATCGACCACGAGTCACCATTGGATTCAAAGGCCATGCACTATGGGTCCGAGCGGAAAGCCACTCGTCTCGTCTCAGAATTTTTATGAATTTTTTGTTTTTCAGAATCAATTAAAATAGATCCTTGATTTGGGTTCACGCTTGACCCCCAACTTAGTAGGTATTGTTTTTCAAAGGGACCAACGACGGGAAATCAGTTTTTTTCTGCATCATGTAAAATACACTCCCGAAGTTTAACATAGCCCCTGAAAAATGATGGAAGACTATTTTCCTTTTGGGAAGGTAACGTTTTAGGGGCTTTGTTAAACTTCAGGTGGGTAAGTAATTTAGTAATAGCCGGTATCTGCAAGTATAAGAGCCTTCCCATTGGTACCTTCCCACCCCGCTTACTGGCTGAGTCGACCAAACGCTTGTCAATGCGGAAGAAGATCAGCAAGGACAAGAAGCATCCTTGGGCTAGCGCGGCTAGTTGGGTGAGGCAAAGGCGGGCGAATGTTCAGGCTGCGGTGGCAGTCAATGTTCAGGAAGGGTCTCCAAAGGAAGTCCAGGAGCTTGCTTCCCAACTATGGTCCCAAGGGCATCAGAAAGAGCGACGTTTCAATCGAAACAAAGAGCTGCATAAACGTACTTAGGTAATAATAAGTTGATAATTAATTTTGAAGTTTTATCAAGGGAATCCTAGCTACACCCCCAAAGCTATTAAACTCCCAATTATGATTTGATCTCAACTTCTTAAACCCAGTTACGCAGTAGGTTTTTGGGGGGTAGCTTGGATTCCCTTGTCATGTGTCCATTAAAAATCTTCGGGATTCGAGGTTCAATCCAGGGTCAGGCGAAATACGGTACCGCCCAGGTATTGGAGCCTTCCAGCAGGGGTTGATTTTCAAGAATCGAAAACGTTTAAGGGCAGCAGCACGGGAATACGATGAAGCTGCCGCCAAACGCAAGAAAACTTACTTGGCTGATGTTGCCAAGCGTGACTCATTGAATTTAGTTTAAAGTCATATTATTGACATAGCAGCTGTGCATACTTCCAACCAATTTCAAATGGTGTTTCCTAAAACCATTTAGGTGATGCAGCTGTGGAAGGTCCACCTGCAAACATTCTGCCGTTCAACAAGATGTATGTCCTTGCCGCTCCTACCTTGACCACCCAAAGATTGAGAAAAGCTATCGAAGATACCGGGGCTAAGCTGACTTCTCAGAGGCACCTTATCATTTTACAAGATTCAATTCAACTCAAGATTCAAACGTTAAGCTAAAAATTTGGTTCAACTCAAAAGTGATTCCTAGGCAACAAGTGAACGTCGTCCTACAGCAAGACCCTTTGAAGCCGGGAATTTCTGCCAGTTTTCTAGCTTTCCTCAACGGGATGTGTCTTGGTGCTGGTGTTGAATGATCCGATATTGCGTTTCCCACGCAAAACCTGAATGTTTTATTAAACATTAGTAATTTATCTATCAATCCCTAACAACCTACTGCAGAAAAGAATATGTTTTTCTCAACTTCAAGTTAACTGACATTGACAGTGAGTGACATGATTCGAAACTGATTTCTTATTTGGCATCCTGCTCCAACCGCGCCCCCTAAGGTATTTGGCTTGCCCCAAATATTTCAAAACCAAGGGGACTTCTGGTATGATGATACCCTACAAGCACCTCGGCTTCCTTCATTTGCTAGAGAACACCTGTAATGAATTCAAACTTGTTTCTTGAAAAATTAGGAAGGCTTCATCATCAACAAGGAGGATTTGTTGGGTAAGCCCTCGATTCCGTGCCACGAATCCCAGAGCAGCTCTTGCGGTAGATGCTGCTCCATCTAATTGGAGTGTCATTGGTGACAAAAGAGTTTTCTTAGAACCTTGGAATTGGTATTAAGAACCGTTTGTCAAAAACCCAATCCTTTCCTGCCAGTCCCTTCGCGGTTCTTGCCCGTCGCACCAACAGCTTGAGGACCGTGCATCTAGATTCAAGACAGTCGGTGCAACCGCCACAGCCTTCGTCACAGTGGAGGAGCAAAGATCCGATGTTGATGCTGGGTCTAAACTCTTCTGGGGAATTCAAAATTTCAAATGCCATTGTCTAGACCATTCCCTGAATTGAATCTTGTCAGTTGTTTTCAACAGAAAGCCGAGGAGTTGAGCGCTATCAAGTTCAAAGTTACTGCCGACGATGCAGTGAAATTATTTTTAGAAATTGACAATAATCGAAAAATGATTCGAACATGGTGCTAGACTTAGACTAGACACTGTGAAGGAAAGTTGTAGATTTAATGGACCAACGTGTCTGCGACTGGCTTGGAGGGGTTCTCAATCCAGACGGTGCGAAAAGTCAGTGGTGTGTAAGTTGATGATGACGAAAATCCTGATTCCACACTTCAAAATAGGCGGTTCCAATAATTTAATTTAATAAAAGCCTTTTTTAAGGGTGGGCCAGGATTTTAGTCATCTCTGTTTAATTGATGACAGCATCAATCCTGGAAACAACAGTTGTGCAAAAGCATCATGAATTTCATTCCCATTTTTTATTATGCAGCACAATTTTGGCTGAACTTGGTGTTTGGGATAGGGTGTCAAGCTTCATTATTTGCATTAGAGTGATATGTCGCTTGTTGGAGATGAGATTCTCCTCTATGAGCGCATTTGCTTGAGCTGCTACATGATTTATTGGAAAGAGTTTCTTACGGAGCACCTTTGATGTGAATTAAGTTTTCGAAAATTTGCCATTTGGAAGGAAGCTAACTTGATTTTCCATTAGGCCCTGGTTGTAATTTGTCAAGCCCCAAAACATCCCAAACCTAGGCGTGACTGGTGCCGCTTACAGGCCATTTGCAAGGATTGTCCTTGCGACTCGCTGAGTGCCCAAGCGATCATAGAAGCTGAAAAGGCCCTTGAAGCCAAGGAACACGCCCTCCACCAGTCTGAGGCCTGCGCAGATGAGGATTAAACTTCGTCAGATCATGGTCACTGTCGAAAAAGTATGAAAATTGCAGCTCAAACCCAGAAAGACATTTTGATTTTGATAGTTGTGACTGAACATCATAGTATTTGGGGCGCAATTCCTTTGGCGAAATTGTCATTCAACTCCCCGCAGTCCTAAGAACTCAGCAAGTTCCAGTCATGATGATTTAATTGGCCAGTGATTCTTATGATGATGGGTAATACTTGGAAGAATTCCCCTCAGCATCAACCAATTGATAAAAAGAAAATAGTCAAGGTTGACCGGTTTGCAGGTCCATGTGTGCTGTTAAGATAGTAACCTGCAAGGTCCTGAGCGCTCTGGACCTTGCAGCCCCCATGAAATTTAATGAAATTGGTGGAGAGTCTGCTGTTAAGATAGTAACCTGCAAGGTCCTGAGCGCTCTGGACCTTGCAGCCCCCATGAAATTTAATGAAATTGGTGGAGTCTGCCGTTAAGATAAACCTGCAAATTCCAGAGCGCTCTGGACCTTGCAGCCCCTCGAATTTTATGATGGGAATTCATTGGAATTGATGCATAGTCTGTTAAGATAGTGAGCTTGTACAAGGGAGGGGTCACTTGCCCCTATGCCCTGCAAGGTCCAGAGCGCTCTGGACCTTGCACCGCCTCTCCTCACCATACATTGGGCCATGGATTTTGGACTGATTAGCCCCTCTCTGAATATTTTCAACCTGCTGTTAAGATAATCACCCTGAGGAGGTGCAAGGTCCAGAGCGCTCTGGACCTTGCACAGCATAGGGGCAAATGACCCCTCCCTTCTACAAGGTCACTATCTTAACAGCACACTTTCACCAAATTGCACCTCACTCCGAATCCTTCACAAGCTCAGTACCAGATTACCACTGCAGGTTTTTCAGTTTCAAGCCTCGAAAGTTTGAGGCATTTAGGTATTATGGGGAGGACTAAAAAGCAACCCGCCGAAAGTGCCCCCAAAGCAAAAGTAAAGGCGAAAGCCAAGGCTTCATCAGCCCAGATTAGTCCGTTACTTGATGCTGAGAACAATGCCATGTTGGCCTCATCGGGTACCCTGGTTGAAAATCAATTTCCAAACAATTTCGTTGACTGACTGCATCAAGTTTGACTAAGTTTTATTAACAAGGCTGACTGTGGCAGTGGCAGAGACTTTTATCTTAATGATTTATTTAACCTTCTGACAGCCACATCGCCCAGGAAGCAAGTACAACCTCGAGATGATCCACTCTTGCCATGATGCCCTCAAGGACCTGACGGAGAACACTTGGCCAGGCATAGTCGATGAGGATGCTTTGCCTCTGGGGATGGGAGCAAGCCAAGCTACTTCGCAGCAAACTGTGGTTGTGGGTGATTCTCATGTAGAATCGAATTGAATCGAAATTTGATTGGGAGTTGTTTTTTTAATGATGAAACATTTCCATCAACTGTCATTCAATGAGAAATTGTTCAGGCTCCCTTTGACGTGGCTGCTTTCAAATCAGCTTTGTTGGACGATGGAGGGGAAAGCCATCCTCAACGTAGCTATTGCTGTTCCCAATCGCTATTCAAGTGCGACTTGCTTTTCAACCCAGACCCTTCAGTCACTCGCTTGGTTTAAGCATCAATGAATGATTTCTGATGATGAATGAATTGAATTGAAGTTGAAATTTGAAAAACTAAGTATTATTTAATTGAAAATCAAATCAAATTGAGGTGCCATTGCGACAGAAGTCCATCAATGAACTGGGTCAACGTTACTATGAGAAGCCTGGGAGATTTCATGGTAAGTTGAAGATCGCTGTGAGCCCCGATTGGCACTTGAGTCTTTGCCCGGAGAAGGCTAAGCCAGTTTCTCCACCAGAGAACGTCATGGCTTTCTTACTGCCCCTTATTGATGTCAATCAAAATAATTTTTGCCTATTTGAAATTGGTCTTCGTCTCGTTGATTGTTTAGAAATTTTGGTTCCATTGAAAAACATGTGCTGACTCATTTGAGGTCCATGTTCCGGGACAACAAGGATGATGAGAAGACCGAGCTTTGGAAGAAGCATGCCCTGACTGAACCCTGGCAGCATTTTAATGTACTGGGAGTATCTGGGAGTCGTTGGCCAATCAAAAAATACGAAGTGAGATTAACTCGGTCTATTGTCAATGTCATTATTTTGTGATGGAACTGTAAAATATAAATTATAAATAATTTAGATTTACCCTCTGGTCAGGTGGAGGTGGAGTATGTCATTGCAACTTCGGACGATGACATCTACTTCCTATCGACGAATGCTCGGCAGGATCTCAGGTCGGACAAAGAAACAATGACTCACACTTGTCTCCAAAGAATCTTTTCGGTCTTAAACTGCAAAGCTCGCATGGAGAAAGTTCATGGGCCACTGAGTGCCTTGATGTAAATTGCATTAAAGATTTTTATCTTCGGGACCATCATTAACATAGTAAAGTACTCAGGGCTTAGTCGGTCCTACTTAGCCACCCCCGGAAAAGTAGTACAAATTAAGTATTTGCAATGCTCATGAAACTGGTGATGGATGATGATTTCATAATAATGATGATGATGATGATGATGATGATGATGATGATGATGATCTTGATGATGATGATGATGATGATGATGATGATGGATGATGATGGCCAGTCATTGATAAAACGAACGCCTGATCTTGAATCTGAATCAGCATGGGGATTGAATCAAGGTAACGTTGAGTTCGCTAAGCGTTATGCTGAGCACTATCACGCTTCAGACGAGTCTGAAAAGGCGATTTGGGGGAGGGGATCCAACTGTAGAAGCTCAAGTTTTTCCTCACTCGTCACTG
This sequence comes from Breviolum minutum Mf 1.05b.01, assembly GCA_000507305.1. NCBI lineage: Eukaryota > Dinophyceae > Suessiales > Symbiodiniaceae > Breviolum > Breviolum minutum. Next base: position 10,558 of record DF242661.1, on the reverse strand, counting down.
TCCCTCCCTCCAGGTGACGGACATGTTCGTTGACACGAGCATCCAGATGTCTCGACGCGTCCTATCGTCGGAACGGCTTTTGAATCTTTTGCTTGCGGCAGATGAACATGACAGTAGCTCAAACCCCTTCAACTGCTATTCAAAACTGAACCTGTTGATGACGAAAGCAAAGTCTGGAAGAAACATCGACTGGGTGTTCCATGCTTTGTTTCTTGATCAAAAGCTAGCTTGGATCTTACAAAAGAAACAGGTATTTAGTAAAGTCTAAGTTAACTCTGACCCAGAAATTTTCAATGAATTTAACTATTGACGCTCAGGTTCGATGGGTGGAGAAATGGGCATCTATCAGCGGATTTGCTCACATGGCGTGGCATCAACAACGCTCTACACGGAAGAGGAACAGCTGACATTTTCCTGGGGCAACTTGAGTTCAAAGAATATTTGTTCGCAAAAGTGTGCCCGTATCTAAGCAGCATTAAATTTTCAATCAGCATTAAAAACTTAAAGTTGAAACATACCGTTGAAGCATTCATCCCACTACTGAACGACTAAGTCCCTTTTTTGATGCCAAGGGCTTATGGTTGGGATGCGGACATTATGGCTTTGATGAAGGAGGTTTCCGGAGACCACATTACCTACCGTGAGTCCCTGCCTCAACTGTAATTCCCCAACTCTGTTTTCATCCCTTTCACTGGCCTCCTTCTGGAAGTGTGGCTATCAGAACGAGAAGAAGGACCTGACTTGGCGAGCAGGCGCCATGCTGTAATTCTCAGGCTGCAGCTATGGGTGATTCCTATACCCGCTCAGGTTGGCCTAAATCCGCTGAAAAGTTTTGGGGATTTCTGGAGGCACGGTTTTTGCAGCATCGCCAGTTAGTTACTGTACCTTGTTAACCAATGATGATGGAAGTTTTATTAGGACTGCCTCTTCAACAACACCTTTGAGACTACGTTCAAGAATCAAATCCGTCACAGGAAGCCTGTATCTTGTCAATCCGTGGCCCTAACTTGTTATCAACATGTCGTAAATGTTGTGAACACTTGGCTGATTGCACCCCTCATTATCCTATCCAACATCAATGGATCCTAGGTAGCAGAATGGATTTCCAACAGTGAAGTGGAGAACCGACTGCAGCAGGTTCAGGAGTGCCTTGACTAAAAATACTGTTAGTGAAGCCTCAGGAGTAACCCCCAAAAGATGGCTTAAGTAGACTCATGACAATGACTCCCATCTACTTTCCAGGTGGTATCTTAACATGCTCGTGTGAAGCTAGTTTTTTTTGTCGTCGGTGTATCACTAATAAGGGAAGCCGAGAAAGAGAAAAAAGCCTTGAAGACTTCCAAGGCCGGACTGATCACCAAAAAAACGCGGACTGGCAAAACATGTCTCTGATTATTGAAAATCGAGTCAGGACAGTATCAAACTATCATCTGAAACTTATACAAGTGTGTTTCCATGCACCGACCCCCCTGCATCATTTAAATCATACTAATTTGTCAGGGCAGTGATGGTGAAGATGCCCTTGATGCTGCGGGTGATGATGTGATGATGGTCGACACTGCCGAAGCTGATGAGGACGAGTCAGGTTTGGGGCACTTGAAGGTGCGGAAACAATAACAAGATGTTTTATGATGTGAATCAACTAAATATTTCGAGTAGTTACTCACAAAAATACTATTGGACTTCAATCACTTGTCTTAACACTTGACAGGTACCAGTTCCGGCCTTGAAAGGGGCCAAAGGGAAAAAAACCGAAAGTGAAAAGAAAGAGCCAACCAAACTTGATGAAGATGCCCAAAGAAAGATTGATGTGTTCCCAGCTTAAATGTTTTCATTTTTTGTCACTGACCCAGTTTGATATAATTGGATTTAAAAAACATTTATGGGGGGCACGGCCCAGGTTCAGGCAGAAAGCCTGTCAGACTGTCCGGACACACGTCAAGCTCATAGCGGAAGAGGCCCCCGGTCACTATCAGTGAAACAATACAATGAATTATTTTCACTCAGATTTGAAAACAATTCATTTAAATTGTTTGATTGATAAAGATGTTAGTAACTAGCAAGGTCAGTTAAGTTCTAAGTTCAAGTTCAATGTTTCCACCACTGACAGGACAACACTGATATGATGTCCAAAGCTCTGAGTACCACCACATTTCCGAAGTGGAAAGGTACTGTTGATCCCGAAACGAATCTTAGCTTTCTTGCAAATGTTCAATGTTAATGAGATTACCTAACCCATTCTATCCAACCGATCCCATACTTCTGTTCTTCCAACTTAGGAACCAAATCTCCAAGATGGTGGCGATCTATTTTGAATCTTAGTCGTTTTTAGATTTGGGAGGTGTACATTCCAATGCCATAATGACATGTGAATAAATCTTTTTGGAATCTCTCGACGACTGACTGGAATGACTATTTTAGACCATTGTTTTTTATGTTTTTTCATGTCCAACGACCACCACCCTTGATCAAGGACACAAAGGTTTGTGGCGAGGCCGCCACACAACCTAGCTTGAGATTGCCTCCACTTCGTGAAGGCCGCCATGCGAAACTTCTCATGGCCGCAGTGGGCCTAAGGTACGACAAAGAATCCGGGCTTCCCCCAGGAGATGGGGTAATTATCCTTGATGGAGGAAGGGAAGGTTCCTCGTCGACATGGTCTGAAGTTTGAATCAAACAGTTTGCATTTCTGAAGTTTGAATCAAAACATGTCAGAATTATGAAAGATTTTGTTCAGCTTAGGCTTGGCACCATCATTGCTGGGAGCAGTGAAGCCATCTGCGACTGAAACCATTTCAAAAGTCAAAACAACCAAATTCTTGATGTGGGATGAAAAAGCTATCAGGCAGAACAAAAACCGGAATAAGGGTTCACAAATTTCCCAAATGGAGCGACTGTACCTTGTCGTTTCTGAAGATTTGCCCATGATTTTCAAAAAGAGAAAGTTTTACAGTGGGACCAGCCATGGAGACTGCATTGGTCCTGTTGTTGCACCTTCTTGGGACGAATCCTGGACTTTCATTTATATGGAGTTGAAAAACCAAACAGTTAATTTGGAATCCCTGGGGCCTACCTAAAGAACTATTGAAAATATCCGAGGATGAAAAGGAGACATGGTCCTTGACCTACGGCGACAAGAAGTCACTCTATGGCAGCAGCAATCGGATTCCAGTTGGGGGTAAGCCTGCAGACCAGCCCGAGAACGCCAAAGGCCCCTTGATTTCATTTGTATGTTTGACGGTCTAGTCGAGAGATAATAGGTATATAGTAGACTAGACACACAAATAGATAGATCGATGAGATTTATAGATTCATGGCCAATAATAAAAATGACTGGATAATAATGCGATCCAGCCTATTAGATACTTTGACATTGATTGACACTCCTGTTTTTTGAAACTCCATCTCTGACACTGAGGTAGCCGACGCAAAGATGCGGACAGCGAGCCTGTGGCATATCATGCTGCCCCAAAGGAGCTGGTGGCTTGGCCATGCTCAGTCCGGAAAAGAACAAATTGACTTGGGTTAAAGTTAACAACAATAGATGTTGAACTAACAATAGATGGCTGTTGAAAAATAATTGTATCATCCCCGGCTCCAGAGGTTGGTGAGCTCTTCCACGAGTACAACATTGGGGCAATGTTGGATCTCTCGTGTTGTTCTTTGGCAGGATATTTGTATTTCCAAAAACTTATAATGCAAATGAAATTCAGTTCTGGGGTTTTCCAGCCGACATTGTCCTAGGTGATGGAAAGACAGCCTTTGAGGCCATTGTGCAAAGGGTTCCTTTCGTTGGAATCTGCTTCACTCCGGAGCATGTGCCCCGGCATTAATTCTTTAGAGGTGGGGTGTAAAGGACAAAAACCATACACGTCTTCAAGCCTCCAACGTTTAAGTTTGATTTTGTTTTCCCTGGTTTGATGCAATTACAATTTCACAAATTTCATCAAAGTCGTCAGTCATCATTTTTTTCCCTGGGATAAAAGATTGTGATCACCAAAAACAGTTGAATCAGCAATGGCGTGGTCATTCATGTCCATCCGTATTATCCTACTGTACCAGCATCCCTATCATCCAACCTTCATCCTTAATGGTCTAGCATTTTATCACTGCAGGTAGCGATGCTGACCAAGCGATTGGAATCACGTGTTTGGGAGGGGATGCTCGACCCAGAATCGCCGTTGTATGAACCTACACTGCTTGGCATGCTTCAAAAACCAAAGAACAAGAAGGCACCCTGACAATACAAACTTTCTGATATTTGTTTTCATGTTTGTCAAGTTCAACGTTGAAAAGTCATTGAGATTTTCACGGTAGACTAGATATGACGGTGTCTTAGTTAAACTCCAGGAGGACAAGAAAAGCAAAAAGGATCAAGAGGACGAGGAGGCAAATGAAGAAGATGAACAGGAGTCTGATCACGAGGACGACGAAAGTGAGGATCAGGCGCTAGATGAGGATGATGAGGAGGAGGAACAAGCCGAAAAGTTTGATGATGGAAATGATGATGATGATGACGACGATGCTGATCAGCAAGGTGCTGACGAAACGAAAGGTAAGAAGAGAAAGGCTGGCAGTGACAAGACCAAGCCGAAGGCAAAAGCGAAAGGAAAGAGCAATCCAAAGTCGAAAGCAAAAGCAAAGGGACGCCCCAAGGCTGGGTTAAATAGTAGTATGTATGATCATGTGTGTTTTTTCAATAGCCTGGCCTGATTCAACTGAACTTATTTGCATCTAGGCTGGCAGCAAGAAGGCAAAGGATGTCCTTTCGAAGCTTGAAGGTTTGATGTGATATTCAAGTATCACCCATTTAGATAGATGATGGCTTAAGTATCCAGCAGCCCGTTTCATGCCTGGCCCCCACGAATCATCAATACTAATTTTCTATGAAATGGTTTGTTTTGGAAGAATGAATTTTGAAATAGATTGTCTTAGAACAAGATCCATCTTACAAACAAAGTAGTCATTTCTACGGCTGTTTTGTCACTGGATGTGGTGGCCTGGCCTTTCTGATTTTGAGGGCTCTTACCCGCCGATGAGGATGTTGCCTGGTACGGTGCAGAAACAAGGAGTCATGATGAATAATGGTATTGAGAATACTTTGTTTTTTTCCTTTGTTTCGCTGAATCATCACATTGAACAAACTACTTTGAAGCCAAAACAATCATTTTGCATCCTTACAGGGTTTTGGCTCTTAGGGGAGGGGCATAATCAGGGGGTATGCCCAAAATATCTAAATTAGTGGTGGCAGAGGATTGCGCCGGTTTGGGCCCACTTCTTCCATGTTGTAAGTTCCTTGGACTGAATCCGATTCAGTGTCAATGCAATTTTTCATGTTCTGACATTTGAGTACATCCTGAGTCACCATCCGGATATCCAATTCTGAGGTTGATTGGGCTCAAGGCTATTCCTTACTACATGAGTGAGAAGGATTCAGCGCTTAGGGACCGATTGAAAGAGTTGTACAACCCGAGGATACTTTCGGATGACTGTATGAAAGAAAAGGGTAACTTACCTCCGTTTAAAATGTTTCCCTTGAGAATTTGATTGTGGCAAAATAACTTAATATCCAACAGTACTATCGCCACATCTGAGGTATTGATCGCTTGATCCATGTCTTTGGATCAGGCTTTCCATGTCAACCATATAGTGCCATCGGCAAACGGAGGGGGTCAAAAGACAAGAGGGCCCTAGTAGCAAGAGCTGACACTAGACAGCACATCATTTTTTTTCTTGCCGGCAATTGAATCAATCAATTTGTCAAATGTGTTTTTTTAAATCCCCAAAGTCAAAAAAGCGTTGCAGCCTACTTAGGTGGTGAAAAGAATCAAACGATGGCTTCCCGATTCTTTTATCCTCGAAAATGTCAAAGGATTGACGTTCAAAAAGAATCGGAAATTTTTGGCAATGCTCCTGAAACAGTTTCTTGGACTGAAATGAACTCACCTGAGTTTTGAAAGTAGCTAAATTAGATTAAAAGTATTTACCTTCCAACGAATTGAATCATGCAGGTTGTCTGCGGGTGGCCACTATGATGTCTACTACAAGGCAAAATATCGGAAGGGTGAAACATCAACAACTACCATCACCATGGCAAATCCAGCGATTGAATTAACAATGATGAATGATGATGTATTAACACTGCCGACTTTTTATAATATATGATGGACAAAGTATAATACCCTTTAATTTAATGCTCCCTTTCTGCAGCAGGTGCTGGATGCATTCAACTATGCCGGGTTGCCTCAAAGAAGGTCACGATTGTGGATCGTTGGGCTCAATCGATGGGCTAGGCAACGCACCTTGGAGAGAGGTCATTTGAAAAATCCAAGAGTTAAAATGCCGGGTTTGAGGGATGGATGATTGATGATGGTGATCGTTAACCAAGGCAAGTTTACTTTCCCAAAGCCTTTGAAATGGGCCAAACGTGTCAAATTAAGCAGTTTTCTTGGAAGGACCGCAGGGTTACAATTGAATTATATTGTACTTGACTTGGGTGATCTTAGGGTGATTCAATTAGTATATTTATATGAAATTATCATCTATTAATCACCTTTTGAATCATCCAAGAATGAGTCCTCATGTTTGAGATTTTGTTTCACCGTGTTTTACCTTTCCACTTTTCACCATATCTTCCAACTCAGCCGGTGTCCATTTTGAAGGAAACACTCTTCATTCCAGTTCCCCAAGTCCAAAAGTGGCAAACGGAGATTGAAAGAAGGCGTGGAATACATCTCCAATGCTGAAAAGGATATTGATGACTGCTGGTTTTTTAGCTGCACTCTGACTCCTTAATGTTTCGTAGCAAAATGATTCCCATAAGAATAGTCTGATTCAGGAACCTAAAATGGAAGCACCAGTAAGTAAAACTTTAAGGGAAAACCCACCCCCAAAACAGCCTTTAAGTCTAAGTCATTTTGGGTTCCTGATTTTTTTTGGTGACGCTAATTACTCTCCCCCTATCTACTACGTAGTAGTATGTAAATAATCTAAGATCATCTAATATATGTTCAATCATGGAGTGAGGATTTTCTGGGAACCCCCAAGGACGTAGCAACTGTAGGATCTACATAGCATGGTGGGAAACTTTGGAAGCCGATGGGCCCAGCAGCATGGCCTCCAATTTTTTGATGCCAAATCAGCTTTGGTGCTCATTCTGTTTGAAAAAAAAAGATTAAAAACAGCGGCAACAAACAACCGCCAAAATTTAGATGCTTAAAACAATAATTTAATAAGAAAATAAGGGTAAATGAATCATGATTCGAACAATGATAAAAAGAACAACCGCCAAAGTGATAAACAACAACACATGAACAGATGGTGGCAAAGAACAACCGCCAAAATGATGACCAACAACGCATGAAGTGAAACTGCAGCAGAATAGTAAGGGGAAGATTGGCAGGAAGGGGAGGAAGAAAGGTATGGTAGGAAAAGATCGCGGGGCTCTCATTTGAGAGGGGCACTCAGGACGCTGAGGCGGAAAGGGCATCACATCCTTTGATGACCCGTCACTTTGTGATGCGACACCAATGAGTACAGCACGGTGCCGTAGCTCATTTAATCTTCGTAAGATTTGGTGACGTGCATGAAGCGCACATCAATGCACCTCCATCTCGGCTTCCACCAAGTCCAACAAGGCAAAGGGATCATAGAGGAGGAAGGTGGGAAGAGAGGAGGAGGGGAAGAAGGTATAGTATAGGAATTGACCAGTGCAATGTGCGATGTGTGGGGGAGGTGTTGCGCATAGAACTGACATGCTTTGCTGGTGTCGCAAGGCATGGAAGCCATCCTGGAGATGAAATCACACACACACCAGCTGTGTGGATTCTGCGCTCTTCAAAGGATGGGCAGGTGGATTCAGCACTGAAGTCGGCAAAGGATGGGCAGGTCTTTGCTTCTAAGACTCAGCGCCAATATGCGCCAATAGCGCCAAAAGTTCCAATGACTTTCTCACCTCGAGCGCAAAAGCCAGGCCTTATTATATTTAATTAATTCATGACAATTTTAAAGGGCTTTGTTAGGAGGCTGCGGGGGGGCGCAAAGCGAAGGGGTTGGTGTCGGCAAAGGCTCAAGCCACCCAGGGAAGAATCTCTTCACACTTTCTTGTGTGATTCTCTTCCTCAATGCCAAGGTCACTGGGGTACGCAATGACCTTCTTGGCACAAGGCGAGCTCTTCACACTTTCTCGTGTAAATCGCTTCCTCAGTGCCAAGGTCACTGGGGTACACAATGACCTTCTTGGCACACGGCGAGCTCTTCACACTTTCTCGTTTGATTTTGTTCCTCCTCCTGCCAAGATCACTCACAATTGCGCAATGACCTCTCTTGGCAGGAGAGCTCTTCTGGCTCTGAGCCGCTGTTCACATCCGAAGTTTTAATGGCTTCAAAATTAATTGATTAATTGGAATTGATTCTGATGACACAGTGTGCAAAAGATGAGAAACAGTGACCATGCATGGTGCTTGAAGCAGGGAAGTCTGGCAGTGCCATCTTATCCGGAGCAGCACATCCGAACTTTGTAATACCTTCTGATCCATCTGATGCCGCTTCTGCTCGTGTTGCATTTGCTGCTTTCCATGTGCAGCTGCCGCTCAGTGAAGCTGGTTGCCAAAATTGATGGCAGTGTACATCTCCATGTACTTGCACACCTGCCAGCTTCATCTGCAAAGGCATTTGAGCTTTCTTCAGGGTCCGTGTCCTTTCGGGCCATGCTGCCGATCGTGCTCTTCCAATTGTCAAACTGCTTGAGCCAACGCTTGGGCCATTAAACAGCTGCAGTAATTAAATAAAAAGAAAATGAAAGGATGATTCAAGAAACTAAGGTAGATTTTAATGTCAAATGAGAAAAAGCTTCATAAAAGACAGTATAGTCAGTCAGTATTATAATTGAATAATTCAAAAAAATATAGAAACAGAATGAGCACCAGAGCCATGGATTTCTCATGGTGTGAGCAAATGCCCACAAGGAAAACCCTTCCACCCAAAAAAACCCAATATTAAGATTTTTTGGTGGGATGTTGTGTCAATCAGGATTTATGTTTTTTTTTGGGTGGTGTGTAAGTCGACCCTGGTACATTTTAATGGTGATTTATTAAACTTCCCAAAACTGATTTCCACTTGGTTTCCACTGCTGAAACCCATGTGAAATTGCTTGCAACAGCATTGTTTGCAAAAAGTAAAGAATGCAAGATACACACCCGTGTATCTCTAAGGGTGATTGACACCAGTGCCAGCAAGAAGTTCGCAGGAAATCCTAGCTACGAAGTGTAACTTGGATTTGTAATTTGTTTGCCTACCTTGAAACTCTTGGATTTGTAACTGCAATTATGATTAAATTAAATTGGCATTGTAAGATACTTACGACGATTGGTCATATTTTCACTCTTGGTTTTCCCAGGTCACCTTGCATTACACGTTCCCGGGGCGGTGCTAACAGCTTTTGGATTACGAGCCACAAGCGCTTCATGAACTTGAAGGAGAGGGGTTCCAACCCTTTACTATTCATAATTCATAACTGGATAATGTTTTAGACCCTGTACCAGCTGGGATTGTTGCATTGAAACTCCGCCGACAATAATAATTTCCCAAAAATAATAGTTTATTTGGGCAGGGCTTTCAACATGTGGCGTTATTTTGGGGAGTTTGGGAAACAAAATTTAGCTTGAATGGTTTCTCCGAAAAAGTGAGTCAATAACAATGATTCTCCATAATTTGTTGTGGAACTTAAAACAATCTTTTTTTGATGGAAATTTGAAGAGAGTGAGTCATCCCCAAAAAACTGGTTTCCAGTTCAAATAGCGATGATTCGATGACCTTTTCTTTCAAACCCACGTCACAAACCTTTCAGGAGAAATCCCAGATCCAAGGATGGCCCATTGAGGCTGCTATGAGTGGCAATTTGACTTGCCGTCAGTATGGGATGGCTATTGGAAACTCATGGCCTCTTCCCTTAGCTGCTAGGATCCTTTACCAAGTTTGTTTGGCCATGGAATGGTCGAAAGATGATGTGAAGGATCCCTGTGTTTGAAACGCACTTGACCGCCTGGGGGGAAAGACAATATGCCTGTGACAAGATTTGGCTATGTTGATATTCAGAAGTTGTGCATCAGCCTATTATTCACTTGCGGCTTTTGCTGGTGAGTTTGGACAAAACAGCCCCTGCACTTTAGGGAAAAAATCTTAACAAATTGACAAATTCACCAACAAATTGCCAACCCCAAAATGAATTTAGGGATACTTTCAGCATCATCACTATCCGGCTGAGGCCTCTGGCCAGAGCTCCAGCAGCCACCAGTTGCCACCACACCACAGCAGGGCGGTGAAGGGGTCAATACCCAATACTTGAAGGGGGGGATACCCAGTTAGTTGATAGTTGTATTTAGGATGATGACATAATAGATCACTACTGGGGCTTCCTCATGATTGGAACGCAATTGTTCAGAAACACATTTCTCCTATTCATTGGTCTGATGTTGAGTGTGGGTATAAAAGGCTCTACTAACCTTACTGTAGTTAAAATATGGTCAGAGCCTTTTTGCCTTGCTTAACAGCAGGCCAG
>DF242660.1:0-52614 GCA_000507305.1 Breviolum minutum Mf 1.05b.01 | reverse complement strand
CAAGGTCTACCTGACAGGGGCGCAAGGTCTACCTGACAGGGGCGCAAGGTCTACCTGACAGGGGCGCAAGGTCTACCTGACAGAGTTGCAAGGTCTACCGTTCTACCTTACAGGGGCGCAAAAAGCAATGTTGCAAGGTGATTGCTGAATACTTTGCATCCATTTATCTTTACTAATTAATGTATCAATGTTTTTTAATAGTATTTAATCTAAAAAGTATTAAAGACATACGGCCGACCTAAAAATATTAATAAGAATACGAGAAAGAATACAAGGAACAATTTAGAAACATGACGCCTGAAGAAATAGAATTCCATATTGGATTGGAAAAAGTAAGAAATGTGATGGACGGATTTCCAAAAAATCACGGCATAGAAAACATTAGAAAATTGATAAAGGAAGTGCAAGAAGAAAAACAGACAAGAACAAACTAAATACCTTGATACATTTATTTTTAACTAACTAATGTATCAATGTTTTTTACTAACCTAAATTCTATGAGAGACCTTGGGGCATAGTTCAAATGATGATGAGATGATAGTGAAAAATGATGATGAGGATTTTTTTGATGAGAAAAATGATGTGAGGAAAAATGGAGTTCAAGAACGGCAAGATGAATGATGCATGAAACTACCTATTTATGGCAGGATAAACGCCAGTTTAAGGATGGAAAAATGCCAGTTTATGGGTGGATAAACTCCAGTTTATGGGTGGATAAACCGCGTTAGAAATCTAAAAAATTCTGTGAGGGGAGTTGATGGTGATTTCAGACCGCCTACACTTAAAGGGATGGCAGTAGTATTTATTAATGATATGAATGTTTACTGTGAGGTGTGCGACTGCCATATTAAGAAAAGTAATGGGGGTAAAACATTTGAAAACTACAAAGCATGGAATTGCGTGTGGTGAGATTGTAGTAGAGGAAGTTGAGAAGAAACAATGTTGGAAATGCAGAGGACATAAGGGATTGGAAATGTTTAGGGGGGAGAATGCTACTTGTAATGGATGCCTTGCTCATAGGGAAAAATGGGCAGGAAATAATGCCGAGAAAGTTAGGGAGTTGTGGCAAAAATATCATGCTGAACATAGGGAGGAGATAAATGAAAAAAAGAAAGTGTATAATCAACTTGAGGTGGATTGTGCTGTGTGTGGGTGCAGAGTTAGGAAAAATAAATGGGCAAGACATGTGAGGACTAGGAAGCATATGTTGGGGGTTGAGGGGGGAGGCGGTGATGGAAAAGTTGGTGGGGATGTTGGGGGGGCAAAGGGTGGGCTGAACTGACCATCAAGGCTATTCACTACTATATCACAACACAAAAATTCAATTGCCCCTTTAAGAAAAAGGTAGGATGCAATGGGGAAGCTGACCAAAGGTAGATTTCCGACCTATTTCAATTAGCCAACTTGCATCCGCACCTGTTGCATCACACCTTGCACCGCACCCTCGTAGTTGCGCCACACAACCACCTTCGCAAATTCTACTTGTACAACAGCTTTCAATCTCGCTGCAGAATCTTTCATGTCGCGGAAAATGGCCAAGGGAAATTTTAGATCATTTGACATACTGTTGATGGACGAAATCCCCAACAACCACCTGGGATGTATAAAACCCTATAAACAATGGGATAATCATCATCCTTGGTGGTGCAGGATTTTGTCCATCAACCGTACCAAACTCATCCTTCAGGCCAATTTTTACTTCCATCATTGTTGCACTATGAGAAACGGTTTTGCACTTCCTGGGCCTCTCGAACTGGCTGGTCATCTAGCTCATGTGCAGTGCCCATCTGATCCAAGGAGATGATGGCATCAAGGGTCAATTTTTAAATAAGAAACGTGAAGACTGCTTACGACCTGTCATGACATCCTCATAGCATCATGGTTTCTTGTGCATTTCAAGCACTTCAAACGCATCCACAACAACAACAACAACAACAACAACAACAACAACAACAACAACAACAACAACAACAACAACAACAACAACAACAACAGCAGAAATCTCCATCGGCTGCACCCTCTAAGCATACGGACCCGAACAGCTCGCTCGTAGGCGACGGTTTGAAAGTGTTCCTTGTGTTGTCACAACTTGACAACTGTAAATGATCAGGATTTGTTTGTCGGTCCATCAGCTACGATTGTGGAAAGGATCGAAGATTTTTTTTTGATTGACCAAGTGGTGGCTCAGTTTCAACAGGTGAATGAAGAGAAGACACAAAAAAACACCATGAAAACATCTCAAGAACCACCATGTTCCACCCAGCTTTCGCTAAGTGACCCGAATCAGCTCTTCGTAGCCCAAATGATGATAGCCCAAGTCTTTGGGAAGGGCTCGAACCTGTTTGTCAACTGTTGGGATGTTGGAATAAAAATCAAAGGTCCAAAAATCCTTAAGTCTTTATGAAAACGTGGTGATGAAATTTCAATTCAATGATTCAAAACATAGTTATATTGGACTCGATGACAAATGTTTTGTTCCCTATAGCAAAAAATCACTAAAAAAACTATTCTAGCTTTATAGATCCACCACAAGATATACAGATCCGCCGATTTCTGACGACTTAGCAGAAACAAAAGAAGGGTCGGAATGAGGCTGACCTCGTCATGCCCTTCATGGTGGGTTCACTACAAAACTAGCTGAACCAAAGGACCGAGAAAGAAAGGATTTAGCTTTATAGGCGTTGCAAAAATATATCTCATATGTGCACATATGTTCAAGTTGAGCCGGATTTTTGTTCAACCTTTCCAACTCTATCGTCGTTTTCCACAAACGGTGATGTTTAAACGACGTGAAGAGAACATATATAAACGTATATGGGGGGGGGTCCTAAAATGGTGGGTTTCCCCAACAACCGTGGGTTTTCCTACTAAAAATGATCATTTTGGGGTGTTTAATGGGGGTACCACCATTTAAGGAAACCCCCATATAGATACAGAAAGAGATTCGTGTGAATTGCCTGGAAACCTACCTCTTTACATCCAACCTGTTACAGCCATTGATCGATCTGTTACAGCCCCTGAAGTTCAGGATTGTCCACCCAACCTCAACGGAACCACCCAACCCCACCCACCCCCACCTGAACGGAGAGGTTGGAGAGATTTTGTGGATTCGACTAGGTGCAAGTCGCAGGTTGGGTCGTTGGTCAAGGCCCCCTTTTTTTTCCGTTGAAACTAACAGCCAAAGCCCCGGCAAAAACTGGCTGATTGGAAGGTCACGCTCCTTTCCTTTTTGGAAACCCTCTTTTCAGGGGATGAAATGCTAGTTTTAGGAAGGGTAAGGGTGGAAAGATTGGATTGTTTTCCGGTTTTCCGTAAGTACCACTACCCTTAGCCTTGGTGGAACTAGCCAGGAAGGTAGAAACCTTGTGGTGTTCAAGCTCTTCAACTTGTCACTTATCAACTCATACGACATGGCTTGCTGCAGTAGTGGCTCTACTTGAACATATCTGGAAAATACGCATTGAAAATATCTGAATAACATGTTCATATACTAATGTTTATCTCATTCTCCAAACCAAAATTGTTTTCTCTTACCAACTCTTCACCATCTCTTTGAGATCCATGCTGAGTAGGTCGCACGCTTGACAATCACCTCGGCGTTTTGAGCTGTCCAGCTGCGAGAGGCGAAAAAACCAACCAAAAAGACAAAACGAACAAAGAGAAATGACAGCCATGTGGTTAAAATCCATCAGCTAAGATAAGAGTTCTACATTTCGAAACAGAAATGTACGAGTAAGCCCTTTAGATCATGAACCATCTAAATATTGACTGCTGAGATCATGGAGGATCCCAGAAATAAGCTGTGAAGTGAATGATTGTACAGGGAGTTTAAACCACTTCCCGAAATGCATTCAAATAATACGCCGTGGCCAAAATTGACATCTAAAATCATCCCAAATGTCGAAACCATGATCCAAGTGATTGTAGATCCATACTGTTGATGGTTCAGAAATCCTGCGACAGTTGAGGTCGGTAGTTTATCCCGTTATTTACAGGGTTTTATACATCCCAGGTGGTTGTTGGGGATTTCTGAACCATCAACAGTATGGTTAATCCCCGATTTTATTCCCTCTACTTCTGCTCCGATCTTCGATCTTCAAAAAAAAACACAACGAGCATCCCCACGAAGCGGAAGAGAAGTAGTACACCAAGTAACCTCGAAGGTCACAACAAGTGTTACTACCTCCACTGAAATCAATGAAGGGAACGCTCAAGGAAGCATTAAGTCCCAACACTTAATTTAAGTGTTGGTTTGTGCATTCGAAAAAAAAAAAACAACAACAACAACAACAACAACCAGTAGCGAATCGCTACAAGATACTTACAAGTGAAAGTCTGCGAATCCGAAGGTCAGCAGCCTCAAGAAACTTTGATTCGATTTGTTGTTCCATTTGGATGGGACTTGTGCGATGGCCGCAGTGAACCGCCGATGAAGCAGCCCCGAAAACTGCTAGATAAACCGCAGTATTTTGAAATAGAGAAAGAATGCCACAAATTCAATGCACTGGATGAAACAGCATCTGTAAGTACCTTTGATATTCAGGGATGCTAATTTGTGCTTATTTATACATGTCCTATCATGTCTCGCTTTTTTTAATTCTCAGCGCCTTCTCCCCTCATTTTTTGGGCTGCCCTAACGACATGGAACCAATGAATTCATTCATGATGTGAACCGTGGCCTCAGCTGAATCGGGACGGAAGTCCCCACCAGCACCAAGTGTCACGGCAGAGAGTCAGTGAGTCATTTCAGAGAAGATACTGAGAACATGCACTCTCAAAAAAATTCAAGTGTGAGTATATGCATACATCATATATCATATAATCATATAATATATATTTATATATTAACCAAGCCAATCAAACAAGGCACCTTTTTTTCTGGAAAAAACCACTCAAACAAACCTACCATACACCCTGCTCCAAGGCACATCCGCAGCTGGTGACCTGGCAGGTTTCGTTCCCTTTTTAAGGAAGGTGGATCGAAAATATCAAACCATCCATTTCTAGGGAAAGGCGGTTAGTGGCGACGTTAGTTTCAGGGTAAAGTATGTTAGTAACACATTTTCTGAAATTTTGATGGTTAACTCAGATGAAATTTCATTTTTTGAAGTATAGTCCCTTTTCACGGGACCTTCGTTCATTTTAGTGGAGGGTTCTTTTTGTTCGATTTGCAATGAAACCACAATCCAAAATCATGTTTGTCGCATCTGATTTATCATCACAGTGTCTTTTTGTTTTCATTTTTTCCAATAAAACGACATCTAGCTAACAACATGGGAAACCCTTAGGAAATTGCACCAGTCCATCTCAATCATCATGAATCCACTGGGTGTCATTGATAGAATCCAAAAGGAAATGACGGGTCCACGATGGCGGAGGGGTCCAGAGATTTGCTGATCAAATCTACTACCCAAGAATCATCCATCTCTAGTTGGTGCTTGAACCAACCTACTTGAAAAATATGCGACCGTCAAATTGGAAATCTTCATCTTCCCCATTTTAAGGGGTGGAAAATATCAAAAAAAATTGGAAAGGGACCACCAAGAATCATCCATCTATTTGGGGGATATCCGAATTGACCAAAGTCATTCCTAACATGTTAGCGATTCCAAACCCGCATGACGGTGGGGTTACACCACCCCACCCGCGCCGCATCACACCTGTCCAAGTTTCCCACGGAATATTTGGCAAGGGTACTCAATACAGCATCCGTCCTGCCCAATTTGAAAGGGTGAAGATCTCTTTTTGTCAAATGAAAACCACGTGTTTTTTCCATGGTTTTTGTTCAAGCTCGTCAGCTTATTCCTACTCAAGACATCCTTTGATTTTAGTGCTTTACTACCAAGGTCGGTGCAACAGATGAGCTCCAAGCTAGATTGAAATAGTGACGAGATCAAAAGCACTGAAGTTTCCAATATATCCAATGCCAGGGTTTGCCAGGTATGATGGGTACACGTTTACAATGATGAAATTAGCTTGGAAGGCAAAGCCCTCAAAGAAACAGCCTTGATATGTGCGAAAAAAATATACACCCCTGAAAACTAACATGACATTGGAAAATCTCATTTTCAAGAGGAAACACATCTTCAAATGGTGGAGCTTCCATTGTCATGTTATTTTTTGTTGGGGGGGTCACTAAACTCTTTGAACATACCAACTGTAGCAACTTGTAGCAGTTCGGATCAGCGAAGTCCTCTTTGATTCCTTCAAAATAAAAAAGTTAAAGTCTTCTTGCTCATCTACTCAAGGTTTGCCAAAACTTGTTATTTCCACAGAAAACACTTTACACTTTAGAGGCGTGGTATTTTGCAAATCAATGTCACCATCTTCAGGTCTTAAGCAACAAATTCACCCAATCCTGTACCATCAACACCAGGCATTGACTGCTGAACTGAGATTCCCCAACTGTTCCAAGACAGGGCCACCAGAGGTGCCATTGCCACAAATCCTGAAAAATGGCCAGAATTTAGGTAGTTCACACCTAGCTCAAACATATACACTCAAGTCAAATTTGACACTTGGATCATCTTTCCAGATGATCAGGATGAAGAATGATTGAAACAATCAGCTGCTACACAAACGTAATTGGACTCCATCCATGCTAGCAACACAAGACAACTTGGACCAATTCAGACCAATTCGACATCCAGAACTCCCATCATATTCACCTTCGAATGGTAAAGCTCTATCTATCTCTTGCACAAATCATCTAAAAAAAGAGGCTGTGAGTCCAAAAATGCACAAAAAATGGTACTTTTTGGAATGATACCTCCTTCGGAATTCAGCCAAGGCTCAACAAAAAGGGCAATGTCATGAAAGTCAAGACCTCAGCATGGCCCATGCGAAAACCCCCACCCCATGGTCCCAAAATTGTTTTTTTTCCAATTTTGCGAGGTTTTCTGGGTGTCAAAACGCCAAACGCAATGACCAGCAACATCAACAAGTCGAAGTATAACCTTCCAAGCCAGTGGACCAGGGGATCCAGGGGGGTTTCTTTTGGTAGGGAAGCACCCATCAGGAAGACCTAAAACGTCTCATATACGTATAATTGTCTTCCACTATCATAATTCTCGTCTCAAAAAATCATCGCCTACAACTATAACCCGGTAAGTTCCCCCATCAAACGAATGGTGTGGTGAGGCAATGTGGTTGTTTTTTTGGTCCATCCATCAAACAAAGTTTCAGTAACCCCCTTAGCCATGGAAAAAAACCATCCCGGACCCAACCTGATTCCAATTGCATATTCTCCCACCTGAAGGTGGACAAAAGATTCGCCACGGATGAGCGGGGGTTGTGTAACTTGGAGGGACAAATGATTTGGATGGAAAATGCGTAGGGAAAAAACACCTTAAACATCCTTAAACCTAAGCAGCTATGGCAACACCTGTGTAATATCCACCAATTTTTGGAAAAGTACCTTCGAACTAAGCCTTCAAAGCATCTGAATCTATAATTGACACTAATCTGGGTAAAGTTTTCATTATCTTAGCATCCTCCTAAGTGTTTGTCGGGAAAATTGAATCTTTCTAAGTGTTTGTCGGGAAAATTGAATCTTTCCACCAAAACAGATGACTCTGAAAAAATACGCCGACATGGAGGTCCACGGTGGTTTCGGAAAATTTTGAAAAATTCTGTCGAGTTTCGGAGGGTTTTGGTAGGAAACTCCACCTTTTCTACTACTGACGGATCCCTGGGGCCTGAGGGTTTTTTTTCTATTGAATTCTCTTGCTGGTTGTCAACTGTCAAATGTTGTGGATCCCATAGATGTTTCAACAGGTTGAAGCCTTGAAGCCATGTTTTTCGGTTTTTTTTGCCAAGAATCCGTTGGTGTCATTTACTTGATCACCTCATTTCACCACTGTTCACATCCAAGGTGCTGTGGCATGCGATGTGCAGAGGAGATTTCTCCATCTAAACAGCTTGTCCTTAGCTGAGTAACGCACCAACGACATTGCAAAAGTATTGAACAAAAGAAGCAACGGCGAAAGGGCGAGGAAAAAACTTCGATCTTGCACTTGGAAGCAGGTTTCACAGTCGCTTCACAGTCAAAAATAACTTGGCCTTCAGAAAGGACCAAAAATGACATGACAAGCGATATAAGTCCGTCCTAGGTTTCTCAAAACGAATCCATGACATCCTCCTACCCCAAAAAAATGTTTTTCTCAGATCCTCACTGTGGGGCTGGTTCTGCGCAGGTTCAGTTCAGCCTTGATCGAAGCATTGTTTTCTCAGCATAGTTAAAGATGTTGATTTTTTTTTGCTAATTTCTTTCTCTTCCACATTCCCTTTAAGCAGCTGAATCCAATGACACTTTTGGTACTATTTCAGTATGTTGAATTTTAAGTAATCGACCTAATCGAATACAAAACATCCTAGTTTAAAAATGAGAGTCGAACTGTTGTTTTTTTCATATACAGTATTAGAACCCCCCTTTTGCTGGCTAAAAAAAAAATCTCCACCGATCTTCAATTTTGGAGCAGACGGTATATCTGGGTGTTCTTTTTAAATATAACTCAACCCAAAAAAGGCTGCTGGGTTAGTTATCCTCCATCTATAACCAACAAAAAACCACTGGAGCCGTATGTGTTTTTTTCATCCTCCAAAAAATTTCCATCCTCCAACTGGTCACATCCATCACCTGGCCAGAGCTAGAGCAGCGGGTGCCAGGCCCCGGGCCTTTGCCAGCTCTCGTGTCCACTTCTGCTTGGCTGTACTGCCGAGGTGACGGTGGAAAAAGCAAACAGGAGGTTGAAATGTTGGAGCCAGCCGGCCCTTCATCTCCCAAAAAAACATGGCACCAAAAAAGTGGTTTGTTTTTTTTTTAGAGATCCCCCCCCCAAAAAAAAAAAGTAAAAAAAAACAGTCAGCTGTTTTTTTTCAATTTGTTTTAGTGAAGTTGGAGATTGAGCGAACAACTTTTCGTGGGGATGATTTTTTTGTTTTGCTTCTGTAGATTGATCTATTTGACAATTTGATATCTTTGTACCTTAAAAATCCATAGATACTCAGTCACTAACAAACAAGCAGTATAATTACAAAATAAACATTGACAAACGACGCCACAATGAGAACACCCGTTCACGCTCATGTTGATGAATTCCGAGGTCGTCTCCTGGGTTCAGGCTCATCTATATCATCGAGGTCCAAGTCAAATTGACCCAGCAACGATGTGGCCCAAATACCCAGCTCCTACAGGATGCAACTTTCCCACGCCCAAATGAGCAGTGGAAAAAAAAAACTGGTTGTTTTCTGTATATATGGGATGAAATCCTACCCATTTATATAGGGATTATAATAAACCATCATAAGGATTCCTATTAACCAGCCAGTATAATGGAAAGTAGGAGGGTTTTTGTCGCGGCTCAATTGTCGTTTTTTGTTTCCATCATCTCACTGGCGAGATGACCAACCTTCAAAATATGAGTTCCTGGAGTACAGATAATAGACAAATTTGAACAAATTATGGGACCCAGATAGATGGATGGCCAAACCGTCCGGGGGTTTCAGTGTTTTTCATTGTTTGGGGAGTTTTCCCCTGCTCGTCATCAAGTCGGAATGATGAAGACGTCGACCACCACCACCACAACAACAACATCGTTCTCATCATGTTTCCATGCATTCTTCAGCAAAGAGGCTCTTGAAGCAGGCGAAAAGAAAGTGCAAGGATAGCTGACTTGCAGACTGATGCTCTTAGGGTTAAGCATCTCATTCCATTAGTTAAAGGGTACCATTCTGCAAATTTAGGTTTAAAAAAAAACAACCTAGAAGTTAACTCCGGACAGGATGTAAATGCCAAAACCAAAAAGTTTTTTGACCCACAAGAACGGAGGTCCTGATCGCGTTGCTTGATCTGCACTGACCTTGTGGAGAGGGTTTGGAAGTCAGGCGAGGTGGGAAACATGAAGCAAATGCCACACGAAATCAGTGAATATTTTGTCTTTCCATCGGCTCATATACCAATACGAGCACAACTCTGTTGCAAAATCTTCAATGAGCACCATTTCGATCTCAACAAATCTGTGATTTTAAAGGGCCTCAAAAAATTCCCTCCAAGCTCCACGAATGACTAGGCGAATTAGCATGCTAGACATGTCTCCGCGCGGCCGCCTTCAAACCCCCCGAGTTCCAAACATGACTCGAACAAAGTTCTCCTGGTCGATACCTCCACCATATTTGCCACACAAGGCGACGATCAGCTCGATGGGAAAGTGAAATCCCAAGCCTTGCATCGGGGTTGGAGATGGGAAACTTCACCTACTAAAAATGTTGGGAAAAAAACCTACGAAAATCAAAATTTGTACCCCAAAAAAAAATCCTAGTTCGCCTTTTTCTTGGGGGGATCAAACAAACACCCTGGACCTTCCAAAAAAAACTGTGAGATTATGTAAAAAGAAACTCAAAATACAATTTGAATCAAACATACTTTAGCCAACATCCCCCGAACATGTCTCTACCTCCACCTCCGGCTGAAACCTTTTGAAATCCCCCTGCCTTTTGTGGCACTTAGCATTTCCAAAGGCCTCAAGTCAGGTCCACGTGGAAGCTGCCCATTTTTGGCGGCCCATCTGACACAAAATCTGTCAAATTTTTAGATGCCTCAAACCCAAGTGGCAGAAATTCACATCCACATGTTCATCAACAAAAACTATGGCCATTTTTTGGGCCCCCAATGGAAAGATAAAAAACAACTTCCGTCTATATTTTTCGACACTCTATGAATCTATGGCTCCCAGGTTGCAGTTTCAAGATTCACCTGATCTGAGCTTAGAACTCCAAAAAGCCCGAGTGATCCGCATCCCAAAAAGACCAAGCCTGTGGTCCCAATGTCATCATCATCTACTTACCATCTCTCAGGCAAGCGGCCGAATCAAAAAAAAAGATCTACCTGGTAAATCACACAAGGAAACTCGTGGGAAAAATCAGGCCATTTCTCCAGAGTTGTTATTTTTCCTATGAAAAAAAAATGGGGTGATAAAAAAAAACGGAGTTTCAGGGAGCGAACAAAACAATCATCCGCACCTCCATGAGCTCAATCTTGCGATGTGCTGGCAGCTCAGAAAAGACACTCTCACCTCCCGAAAACAAACCGTGGGTGATTCTCATGGTGAAGCAGCACGAGCTCCCTAAATTCAAAAAAAAATATCTAGCACAGCTTCCAGTGGACGTCACTACCCTCTACCACTCTACCAGTTTATAGGGCACCACATCTGGTGCCAGATGATTCATGTGAAGACATGATGGTATCCATCACAAATGGTGTTTCAAACAACGCAACCCAAAACAAACAAAAAAAACACCTTCGCCAAGTGGGATCGTTGCCGTGGGCCTTGGTTCGTCACTCTGGAAAGATACACCACAAGGACACCTGGTTTCAACCAAAACCTATCCAAAAACAGCAAATCCCAAGTGAAATCAAGAGTTTCCTGAAGCATCAGCAACACGTTACCCCATGTAGGACGGAGCTAAGAAATGAGCGCCGCGTCAGCATCTGGTAAGGCCGGTTCGTCCTGCAAACGAAGCTGACAATCATCCAGGATGTAAATCAAAACATTACACACAACATTTGTCTCTCACTTGTGAGACCGTTTACCAGGCAGGCAGGTATTCTGCGGGCCAGGTAACCAATAAAGAAAAGTAATTGCAGAAGTTCAACCTCTTGGGGCCGTTCTCCTTTTTGGGGGAGTCCTTGAAGAACTTCTTACGTAGCTTTCCCGCAAACTTCTGCGACACAATGGATCTTTGTTTGTTTTTTTTGAATGTTCATAGAGAAAATAAGTCCAAACAATACCCTCCAGGGGATTAACATATCCCACCTTGGGAAAGGAAAATCATCTTCAAAATGCCATTTTTGTGGGATATGTTAGTTTCCTGGAGGGTACCCCAACAGCAAACCTTTACTATGGGCTCTTCAGCCCCAAGCAGCTTGCAACCACTCCTTGCCAGGAATCAATCCCATGCGCCGACCTTGC
The DNA here is from genome assembly GCA_000507305.1 of Breviolum minutum Mf 1.05b.01. Classification (NCBI taxonomy): domain Eukaryota; class Dinophyceae; order Suessiales; family Symbiodiniaceae; genus Breviolum; species Breviolum minutum. Next base: position 40,645 of record DF242660.1, on the reverse strand, counting down.
CTGGAATCGGGTGCGAAAATGACTTACAAAACTCAAACAACATGCAACGTTCAATTAAATTTGGAGATGAACTTGGATTGACGGGACCTCCATCAAAATTCATCCCCCTGCTTGGAGAATACCCTTTCATTACAGCACAAAGATACTCAATGGTTCACAAAATCGCGGTTCTCTGGAGGGCCAAGTGATGCTGACGTGAGGTTCGAAAAATCGGTTCGAAATTAAAATATCCACCCAGAAGTTGGCCCCACAAATGCAGGTACACTGGTCATTCATCTTTCCGTGTCCAAAACGTGACATATTTTCTTATCTGTGACGTTAAACCACTAACTGGCATCAAGGGAATAGCCTTGCCAAAAAAAGTGCCTGCCTGTCCCTTGATGACTACACCAGTCTTAGAACAAGAAATCCTCCAAAAGCAACAAGCACAGCTGGCTTTTTTGGATTCCTGCCCTTCAAGTAGACCCCGCTTTTTTCCAAGTCCTCCAAGTCCAAAAAAGGTACTTCGCAGCATGAAAATTCCTCACAAATTGCCTTCCAGAGGTGGTGAATTGTAGATTTGCACCTGCCAATTTCTGCCAGGTGGATTGTAGGGGCTGACTTTTCTTTAGACAGGGGTTATCATATTACCAACCCAAACAATGCACTATTTACAAGGGAATTCCCTCAAAATCACCATACATTTGTTTTGTTTGATCCCTCCCAAATGGGTAATTTAATGACCCCTGTTAGATTATTGACTTGTGTTCACCATTGTACTTGTAAGTGAAATGCAAAGGTTTGAAATTTTGGGAAGTCGAAAACCCATACCAAATCTCTTCTGAGATCCCATCACCAGAAATTAAGAGTCCCATGGCCTATGGTAGTCCAAATGATCCAAGCTGGTACAATCCCCATCAGCAAACGTTGTCGATATTTGAATACGTATATAATGCATATAATATATCATTGATCTTAAAACATATGCGGTATGTTACATGTGTATGTATGTGTATATATATATATACATAATTGTGTTCTCAAAATTCAGTCATCATCACTCATGTATTATTTGCATCATATCTTGCCATAGGAGCTCATCAGCACCTGCGGCAGCTTGGAGCATCTGTTGTTCCTCGTCTTTGACAGCCTGGCGGGAAACCCCGAGGTCCGGTCCAAGAAGGTCGATCCTAAAGATCCCACAGGTAGGGGAGGCGTCATCAAGGTGATGTGCCTGACTTGCAGTGCCCTTCACGGCTTTAAAGGTCTTCTTTCCCAATTTTCCACTGGCCTCGGTTGCGTAGGTTCAGTTCAGCACCAGGTTAAACACACCCTTTTGAAAAGGAGGGAGAGGCATTTTCAAGGTGGAAAACCCAAAGTCACAACAACATCCATGCGAAAGGATTGTGGTCTCAGAGTCTTGTGATCTACATAAATCGAATACCTTGATCAGAATGACAGGAGAATGTGCACATTCGTCCCTTGTAGGGAGATAAAAAATCGGACGTTTCGGCCAAATCTTCGAAAGGCCCAAGCTGAGATTCAGGAAAAGAACAACCAAATTTCAGCCTATCGAAACACATCGATTTCGCCGTCTGCACAGCTGGGTTTCGCTCGAAGTTTTCGGTACTTCTACAGCTTGCTACCTTTGATGACTCGTGGTAATTGCTACTGGAAAGACTAGTTATATAAGTTATATACCCTGGAAGATTAACGGCTGGGAACCTACAAATCACCCATGAAAAGAAAGGAAAATGATCGATCGAACCAAACCCCCATGACTCCATAATTATGTTCCATGCTAATCTTCAGGGGTGTATCTAAAATGCAGAATTCCTTCCCAGGTCAGTCACTTGTTGAAAATTACCCTTTGGAGAGGCAGAAACACCTTTTCCTGGTTTTTGCACCCATGGGACCCATGCAAACCAGGGGTCATGTAATATGACACCAACCCAAACTTCATGCACCATGTTTTTTTTCCGGAAATCCCTGAAAATTGCCATAGATTTGGCATTGATTTTCCCAAAATGGGGAACTTCAAGCACGGAAAGGCCTGAAAACAAACACCTCCAAAGGATTCCCCATCTTTTGCCAGGTTTTTTGCTTACAAAATCCCGAGCGTCGATGAGATTCTCAAACTCTTCAAGCTTTAAACCCTGCAATCCACCCAAACCTCAGGATTCGGCTCGGTCGAAAAGGGAGGAATGGGGAACCACATCTGACCGCGACCCGTGAGATTCCATGGGTCAATACTGTAAGGTGCCCTATCTTTATCCCAAGGATCTATCTACCTGGTGAGTTTTTCGGTACATCTCTAGGTGTTTTCTTTAAAATGTCCAAAAAAAAGGTGTTTTCAGTGGACAACTTTCCCTCTGAGTGGTGGCACGGGCCCACTTGTCCAGAACTTCTTGTTTGCTGTCCTTGGTTGAATCTCCGCTGGAGGATTTGTTGTTCACATGCCGGGACCAACAGGAAGCCCAGCCCGCCAGGTAAACCCGGTAAACCCCCTGAGCTCCAGTGCCCATCCAAGTTCTCGAACTGCCATGCGCAACTCCTCCAAAAATCATTTGGTTAAGATGTGCAACGCCATGTCAAAGCCATATGCTCTCCTCTTGGCGCCTGGTGTACCTTATGAAGATTCATTGAAGTCTTTATCTGTATGCAACTTTTTGTCTTCAGAAGCGAGTTGCTGCCACTTGGCAACTTCTGAACGTTTCTGGGAAACTCACTCTTTCGATGTCAGTGCAAAAACAACCTCAACAACCCCATACCTGTCATGCAACCAGCTGCTTTAAGGCGTTGTCTTCCAAGACATGGATCTACCTCAATACCATGGGACATTGAGCCCTTCCTGTTGGTTGCCTCCTTTAATGATGATGTAAACCTATCCCAGAAATGCCCAAGTAGAAAGGGATTGTCACCTACAGATCTGCCTAAACAAAAACACACTTCACCACCATTCCCAACTCTTTCATAGTGGCCGGACGGTCTTGTGACCTGCAATTCTTCAAACATTTTTCCTACAGAATCTGTCCTTGCCATCCAAACGTCCAGATCGATCGACATCATAGCGGGTGAAGGCCTGCCTCAAAAAGTCTCGCCTTAATCATTTCAAGAGAACCGAAAAAGAATGGTCAACACTTCAGCAATCATCAGCGAAAAAACCCCAAAGTTTAAGATGGAATATGAAAATGATGGGTTTTCAAAAGGAACCTCATTTTTCAATTTGGCTGAGTTTCAGGTGAAGCATGTTAAACTACTTTACGAGTTTTCATTGGATTACTTTTACGGACCCTTCTCAAAGGTGGGTCCCAAGTTGATTCGTGCAAGTGAAGGACTTCCACGAAAGAAGTTTGGAAAATCTCACTTTTTTTGGCTATTTGGAAATCCCATGTTTTTTTCGCAATTCGCAAGGAAGCCGACTCAATGTAAAATAGCACCACCCTTTTTTTGGTTTTCAGTGGAAAAAAAAACACAGCCACTCCTTGGCGCAATCCCGAAAAACTAGGCATTCAGACTGCGTGGGAGACAGCAAGTCACTCACCTTTCACCGAAGGCAACGGTTGCAAACATGGCAAAAAAGGGCACCAAAACCACGACACAGATGAGAACCTCACGTTCATCCAATACAAATGAAATAACCTGTGTACTCCCTATACCAACAGAAAAAGGTAAAGCACGAGAAAAACATCGCTTAGCCTTTTTTCTTGACCTAATGAATCGGGCTAAAATCATGAAAAGATTCATTCCCTTCACGTAAACCTCCTTCAGACTGGCTCAATGGATGCTTTGGGCACCTACTCAAAAGTGATGGTGAGTTTATGCATGGGCTCTAGATCAGCCTTAGAAAACCAGGCCCTGGGTTCCAAAAAATGGTAGGGTCATTCCCAATATATATATATATATATATACATATATATATATATAAACATATATAGATATACATATGACCCACTGAGCTCAATGCATTCTCGAAAGCCGCACTGCTCTTTTTGCTATGCAAAGGGGCATCACATGCGGTTGTTGTGTGCTACGTCTTGCAGCAATCCAAGAATCAAGTTGCACCAACACACGTTCCAGCTTGCTCGAACTGATCAATCAAACTGACAAATGGGTGAGTGCACTCGATCCTCCTCTCAAAAAAGTCTCAAAGGAAATTCCAATCCCACCAAAGGTGTGAGGAGGGGTGGAGGTGGAGCAAGAGAAAAAATTTTTACTTGCTGCATCCCGTAGGCGATGCTATACGGATCAAGTGATCATATCATACCTGAATTTGTGCTCGTCTCTGTCCAGCTAGAACAGCAACTGCAGCACCTACCAGCCCTGAAAACAAATGAGCCATAAATTTTGAAGGGCCCGGCACTTCTTGAGAAATGCCGGGATCTGGGAGGACTGCGGTCACCGTGTGATCCAGCTGATATACCACTTCGTCTACCACACCATCTAAAAGCATGGAGCAGATGGCTAACACTCGTCTGAAAATAAGCCGAATCAGGGACACTGTCACTTTGCCAAAGAGGTGCGAAATGCTTGGTCTCAGCAAAAAACTCCCCGTCAGACAAAGTAAAAGACAAATAGTCCACTTGCTATTCACACAATGGCTGAACATCTTAGCGCAAAAACTCAGATACGAAGAGGCACGATTCTCCGAAACTGCTTTTTCCCTACTCGTTCCTTTGGCCACAAGAGGCTCACAAGGACGTGGCTCACCTGAAATGTCAAGCTCAGACAATATTACATATGCCCTAGCATACTTCTGAAAAGCTGCGTCCCCATTGTACCCCTTGGCCACTTTCCTGAGGCGGTCATCACTGACAGCTTCGTAGGGAGTCCCCTGAAGGGTTCCCCCAACTACTAGTGTCTTGCCATGTTTTTCGACCAAACTGTGCATATCTAAGAGCCCAATCTACTGCAGGTTTCCCACTCACTAACTTCTTGGGCAAGGGTGGCCACGAAGCAACACAAGTGGAATGCCAGATCACTTTGACACATGCGGGAAAAATTCGAAGAAGTCGCTTCAAGATCTGTAAAGGAATTCTATTCAGAATCTGTGTTGCAACCGCTTGTTGAATGTAGTGTTCTAATGACTTTTCCACTGTCCAACGTCCCAAGAAACGAAGCGTGGGAATCGGGGTTCCCTCGTTGAAGAACATTGTAGCCCCTCCCGGCCTAAGACTTCCAGGAGTAAACTTACAACCCTCCAGTTTAAGCTCTGAAATCAACTGTCTAAACAACTTCGAAAAATGCGCTGGCCGTCTCGTCCAGACCTTGTCATCCTTCCCTTCAACCAGAAGCAAATTCAACCATGCAATTACATTTGGGTGAGATAGACTAACGAATTGTTGCTCACCAAACTGTCGACGATTCTTCGGGGAAGTCACACGAACTGCAGCTTGACCACTACCCATGCTTAACTCACCAGGCATAGCAAAGTCTGTATGTCGCAGCTTACAGATTTCCCCAGGTCTTAAAAGACACAATAAACCAACTTCCAAAAGCAATGCAAAAATGAACCACTCACGTCTGGTATCCGCATTTGATGACACCCATCCATGGCCCCTAGCTAGACCAACAAGCATCACCCACAACGGAACCGGCAAAGGCGGTCTGAGTCGAGTTGATGCCTGCTCTTCCCAAGTTCTCATGTTTTCCCACGCACAAGTGAGATGTCCTTTCAATTTTGGGGACAGGTGTTGGCAACCCAACAATGCATGCTTCACTAGACTCCGTTGGCTTGCTTTACCACTCTGATGGCGGCTCATAACATATTCCGATAACAGCTTGTCAGCAAACTTTTGGTTCTTTACAACTTCCCGTAGTCGCACACGATGGATGCGCAAACAAAAGCTTTCCAAGTCTTGCAAGCCTGATAGAAGTCTACCCCGGTAGGCTTGGGAGAACCGGCTAAATCTGAAAAGAGCCTGCTGACTCCGGGATGCTTTGTTCGCATCATGATTCAGTGCCATGCTGCCATAAGAAGTATCTATTGCTCGCAGAGTGCAACGAAGAACTATCCTAGATTTGCCAAACATGACATGTAACGACATGCGTTTGCTTCCCCTATTCTATTCAAAAAACTACTTGCAACGAAACATGCAAAATCAAAAAACTGTTGCAATCCCAGCTGTTGTGAATCTTCTTTGAGCCTTTCAACACAGAGCATGTGAAGCAAGATCTGCATATTTCTGTGCCAAACCTCTGGGATATTGGCCTGCTAACTCAGATCTACGCTTCCAACCAGTTTTGGTCCTAACTCCCCCCACGGCATGAATGTGCTGCTGCCTACATCCACAGTAGCGGCTTAGCTCAGCTATGTTTGGAAGATTGCCAACGATCCGAGTTCTCTTCTTACAGGGACCAAAAGCATTACCTACTCCCTTTATCCTAAGCCCGTAGGCACACTGATCTAATACTGCATAATTCGCACCCGGTTTATTCTGCAAAGAAACCATGGCCGGCATATACCACACATACGAACTATGGGGGTTTTCTAAAGTCCAGTAGCTTCCATTTTCTTGAAGAATCTTTATGAGTTGTATGGTACGTCGAAGAATCTCATTTCCCTCTATCTCCCTTGCCAAACAGTCCAAACCCCAAGGATGCTCTCTCCTACGTGTGCCTCCATTAGAATGTTGGAGGATGGAAAAAGAACTGCAAGGTAAACCGAAATGCCACAATTGACCCTTTCTCTTAGCTTCCTTTTTCAACTGTTCAAAGAAGGCATCATTAAGGATATCCTGATTGGGGTTTTTAATTCCTCCTTTCATGTAGTCCACTGGATCTAAAACTGTTACTCCTATCACTTTCCTTAGTGCTGCGGACAAACGAGCTTTTCCAGCAAAGATTTCACGGAAGGTCAGCTTCGTGGGGATTGGCACAGAATCGCAAACCGTGGTGTTTTTCTTCACCTCGACCGGACTTATCTCGCCGGCCAAACACTTTTCACCATGAAACGGTTCTGTGGAATTTCTTTGCGCCTCCTGTTCCAACATTTCTTGCTCTGCTGGAGTGCGTAAGACTTGGACATCTCGTAAAACATGCTTTTCAAAAAGAGGATGTTCAGTGATTGGATCTGGTGGAGGAATGGGTTTACCTCGTGAAGGGTGGTCGGCTGGATTGCGCTTGGTGTCAACCCATATATTAGTAACCGAAAGGTCACCAGCAATGGACCAGGCACAGCATTTTTTGAGAAGGTGGTTCAGTTGTTTTGAACTACTTCGGCCCTTTGCATAGGCCCCTACAACCACTCTAGAGTCACAAAGGTTAACCATCCTACATTGTCCCCTACCACTATTGACCCTAGACTGAATTTCCCTCTTTAGCATCTCCATTTCTAACAAATTAATGTGGGAGGCTCTGCGAAAAACAAGTTCTTCAGTAGGTGTCCAAGCATGACACATGAGGGCATCCACTAACACATCCGGCGCTCTGACCATCGACGTCGGCGGGGGCAGACATTGGGAAGCCCAATCTAATTTGCAAAACTCACCTTTTTTCTCTCCGAAACGAAAAAGTGTTTTTGCAATCTTTCGACTGGTGACTGTTGAAGCCCGACCCCCACCTGTCAACGATGCATCAGTTGCTGAAATCTGAACTGAGACTGGCCACCTAACATTGCCACAGGCGACGGGTAGTAGAAGGCATGCTGCAACAAGTTCATCCCGAATGTGATGAGGAAGTTTTTGGACAACACCTTCCTTCATATTTTCAAGATAAACATAAATGTGATGGAACACTGACATGCACTCCCTGCGATGCATGAATGGGTGAATGTATAGCCCTATCAACTTCTGCAATGCCTTCTTACTTGCATGCCCAGTTGTCAGCAATGCGGTGGTAAGGGATTCAATCTGCCTAAGCTTTTCGGTGGGCGATCCTATTCTGCCACTGCAAGAGTCAACACTGGTTCCCCAAGCCTTGAAACAGTAAGATTTATCAAAAGCTTTCTTTTCTGACCTGGGGAGGTTTAGTTCTTTATATTTTTCACGGGAATCCCTCATGATTGTCTCATCTCCCAAGACCCCTCTATCCCTATTAGGTTTAGTGCCCACTATTTGGAATGCAAGATGGTCATCAATGTATAATCCTTCAAGTGTATCACTAGCCGGGAAAGTTTGTCCATGAATGAGAGTCTGAGATTTTTTAAGACAACCCGCCTCTTGCAATATGGCCTCATGAGTGGCCTGTGCAATGTCTACACCGTTCGTGTCCCCCATACACACCACCTTGAAAGCCGGCAGATACCACTCTGAAGGTGACAACCCCAGGTCCCTAAGGCGTGATCCCCTAATCTGAGTGCCAAAGCAATTCCTACTCTGCCATGTCTCGAGATGACGAATCAAGTAAAAATAATTTGAAAGGTCGTCTCCACTAGCACGAACACTTTGATGCTTCTCTAGGATAAGCTGGCACAAAAGAGGACCACTTGGCAGTTGACACCACTCTAAACGCTTCTCTCTAAGATTGGCTGGCCTCCTATCGTTAATCAACCTATCCGAGGTAGGTTTATGCGGCACACAAAACAACCCCCCTTTGATTAACTTCTTACCGTCCCTCAAAACATCACTCTTTTTGATGAATGTTATCATATCAGCTTGGTGAAGTTTTCTGAGGATCACTGGCCAATCTTCGTCCGATACTTTATGACACGCAGGAGGATCAACATTCGATCTGCGAGACTCCGGAACATCTTGGGGCATGTTCAAAAACTGCTCAAGTCTTTTTCCCTTTAAATGTTTTGTGGGGTCAAGTATACCTGCATGTTCAGGAAGTGATATCCTATGTGGATTGACTGGTAAAGCTCCCGAAGCGGCTTCATCAAAAGAAATGCTGGGATCGTATTGACTGCACTGAATTTTTTCAATTAAAGAACTAAGTTTTGCAGAGCCACGTTCCAAGGTCCCCCTAGGACAAGCACAATACTTAGTTAATTTTGCATACATTGCTCTGGCATAGGTTTCATGCTGGGTGGTCCAAACACTCCTTGAGGCTTTATCCACAGCTTCAACAGCAGCTGAAGTCGAGCAGGGGGATCCTGCATCTAAGAAATTAAGATAGACCCAGATTCTATGCAACCATTCAAAAGCTTCACTCCTACTGGCCGTGGAGTGGCCTCGTCTATGTTTCTTGGACGATCTCCTATTTCTAGGGGGAACTATCCATGGTAACCTAGACGGGAACAATGTAAAATCAGATCCTGGACCCAGTGTGTCAGGTGTTCTCGCCCCTGTCTGCTTCTGAGACATGAAATTGGCATGGACTCTCCAAAATCTACTAAAGGATCCATGTTGCCGACTAATTAAAGAAAACAAATTGTCGTGACCCCAGTCCGACCTGCATGGTGGCTCAGGGCTCCGTTGTGGGGAGCTCATTGGTCCAAGTTCTCCTCGGCGCCTTGCTTCTTGCCTTTCTTCCCTTTCCCTTTCGGATCTTTTGGATCGCTGGCAGCATCTGAGTCCGTCTTGGGTTGATATCTTCCCTTCTTTTCCAACTCGCCCATCGCCTTGATGTACGAAGCGATGACTTCCAGATCTTGGGGTTCCCCCCCAAATTTGGGTTGACTGATTGGGTCTGGAAGGTGTAGAAGAAGCCAAGCTGTTGCCCAGCTGCCATTGTCGAGGGATGCCTGATGCAACGCCCGAAGAAGCTGCGTGAGTTGCAGCGCTGCAAGCTTGCTCTTCCCTTGCAGCAGGAGCTGCAGAGAGCTCGACACTGCGAAATGCACTCTCAACAAACTTTTGTTCTTTCCCCAGTTCAGACGCTTCGAGTAGTCCGTCAGTTGATACGGCAGGTCCTTTGTCACTCCTAAGAATGTTTCCACCTCCTTGATGTATCGCCTGACATGCTTCGTAGGGTGCTTGCGCATGGAACGTTTGCCTTTCCGATACGCTTGCAACGCCTTTCCCGCACCTCGAAGTTGCTTGTCGTCGTCTGAGCTTGAGGAGCTTGAAGAGGTCAATTCGTTGTCCGAACTGTTGGACGGGCTGCCTCGCCCTTTGGATCTCTTTCCCTTCTGTTGCAGTGTTTTCAGAATCTCGAGTTGCACCAAAGCGTTCAACTGTCCCCCAGCCGGCTCTTTGCTGCCCGAAGCCACCGTCTGCTTGAGCACCGTTTCCAGAAGATGAGATTGGTTTCGCAAACTCTTCTCCTTTTTTCCTTCCAGCATCGGGTATCTGCTCTTTCGATTCCCGCCTAAAGATTTTGCCTTGCCTGTAGGCATATCCTCTGCGGTCATGACTCCGTCTGCCTTCGCCAGCATGTTCAGCAAACCGTCGTCGCTTGCACTGCTCTCCGATTCCTCTCCACTGTCGCTCTGCTCCAGGATGTCCTTGTTGGTTCTGCCCACTAGCCCCTGCCCCATGTCGGGGTCTTCCGAAGCTGTAGCAAAAAGCAGGTCCTCCTCGTCCAACTTGTTGATGGCTCTGCTCCGGATCTCTGCAGGATCTAGCTCGAGGGCACGATGGGGACCACCGCATATTTCTCGAGCTCGACTGGCTTCTCCTTCCACCAGCACAAACTTGTAGCCCCCCGCACATTCCACCAAAGTGAGTTCTTTGATGTGCTCCTCCGTCAACTCGGAGTCGCCCACCCTAGCAGCAAAGACGAGTTTGGCTTCCTTCTTTTTTCTCTTCTTCTTTCTCACAACCACAGCTTGTCGCCACGGGGGATTGAATCCCTCAATCCGGATGAAGGCACTGTCACCCTCACCCAACTGCTTGTTCATTCCCACAAGAAAAACGAGTCAGCACTACGGTCGTTCACCCCGTGCCGACGTGCTTCCCTGATGAACAATCTGCGGCCTTCAACTATCGAAGAGACACGTCGAAATCTCAGGCCCTCGAATTGCCTATTGTTGGCTATCACGATTCCACTGTAGGCACTGCTATCCAAACCAATGTGAATACCAGACAGACAAATTGATCCACGATAATTGGGTAAAAACCAGACAGTATAGTAACGAAGTTCCGGCAATCCCCTACCTTGTGGAAATCTGTCGCTCAAATATTCAGAAAGTTCTGCAGCCCTCTCTTCAATCGTGTCCGCCTGCCCTCGGACTATCCAGACTGATTGACCCCCAACACGCACCACTTGATCCGGCCTTCTTTCGATTGAATCAGCTGTAGGTGCCCGTGCAGGTGAATCAAGATCTCGGGGTCTGTCCGGTGTTGCAGGTTCTCTTTCACCAACAGGGCCTCGAGGAGAATCTGAGGCTAAAGAAAGTCGCCGAAAGTCCTCTTCTAGACCTTCGTCGGGAGAATGATAGCCTGGGCTTTCTTCAGCCTCAGGCTCTAACATACCCTTGAGTTGAGCCTGCAGCCGCCAGTTGGACATAAAGTTCATATTGTTATAAATGCACCTGGTACAATAACAAAAACTTACTGTTAATGTATAACTACAGCTACGTATGAAATACTGTATATCAACTACACAGTACACAATCAACCTTACAAAAAATGGTGTTGCCAGGTGTGTACCACCCCAAAATAATTAATTTATGATGTTGACCATCTTGGGCCATTTTGCTTCAGTCTATTGTGACTAGTCCCAGCCTTTTGGCATAATTTTCTGTAGAGGTCTACCCCCTGCGAGTACTTCCAAGTGCTCCGAGGAACCAAATTTATTATGTTCAGGTGGTCCCACCGCCTGAAGATCATTTTCTATAGCCAGGAATCTCATGAAAACATTTGGGTCACCCCAGAATAATTTCACTAAGGGAGGGGTGATAGTACACATATATGATTATATGATAGATATATATATATAATACAATATATATATAGCAGTTCAGGAGCTTCACTCTTTTCCAATTTTTTCCTAGAAAAAAGAAAAGTCATGATGACATCTTACAACCCCCAAAAAAAAATCGGATGCATTTCTCCATGGCTTCCTGGCTGTTTCGGGTCCCACCTTCAAAACCTCCTCGGCTAAGGTGGCACCGCATTCTGGACAGCTGCGCAACCTGCCGTCCCAAAGCAGCTTGCACCTGCCGGGCTTGGAGGTTGGTGGAGATCATAGCGAAAAACCAAAGAAATGTGGAAATTCAATAAGAGAAAATCATTTGAATCATGTTTTTTAATGTTTTTTCCCCTTTTTTGGAGGGATGGAGGAGACACACATGCTTCTATAGTTGATACATCCGGCAACTGATTCAATCATCCGAGATTGGGGGGAAGCCTCGAGCAACTCCGCACCATCTCCTTGCCGGTCAAGGTGAAGCGTTTCGGTAGAGGACTGGCCTCAGATCAAAGTCATTTTCATTTGGCGGTTTTCTGAAAGCCGGTTTCAAAGAACTTGACCACTGGAATTGATATGTATAGATATATATATATATATAATTACTGTGATAAATTTTGGGAAGATTTTCGGGCTACACCACTCATTGCGTGCCAGAACTCCGCAAAAAGGTGGGGGATTCGTCCCGTTTTTGCCCATTGCCCAGGCGTAATGCCTCGGTTTTCCAACCTCACCAATGGGATGTACTGGGGATAGAAACCTCCCTTCCAACCACCAATTTGATTGAGTGTAATACCTGAAATTGATTTCCTTTACAAGCTTCAAGTCGTTCAGTCCCTGATTTTTTTGAAGACTCAAGACCTGTCTTAAACTCCTGTTTCTATGGGTCCCTTTTTTGTGTCCAACAAAAATGTGTCCAACAAACTCCACTTGAAGTGGATCAAGGTTTCCATGCAAAATGAAAAAATGAAAAACAAAGCGTCTTGAAAATTTCGCTTCCAAAGGTTGCTGACAGAAGCAGCTACTCAGCTACTCTTAGCTCTTTCATCGCGACAGATTCATGTTTCTTTCGGGCTTCGGGCTTCCATGTTCAACTGCAGAGCTACACCCCCCAACTGAGCTCCTGTCTCTTTCTGGAATATTTAGATCATCTCCGGAGCCCAAAATAATGGGTCCTCTGGCAAACAGTGAAGCAATTTTTGGACCCTGACATGGACACCATGCTACTCTAAAGTTCCCAATAAATTCCATGGAAAAAAAAAAGAGAGAAACAAACATGTGCTTTTCGCGTCCCAAAGTCTGCAGGTGTTTTTTTTTACAATTCCTTTAACCATTTTTCTCGCTGGGATTTTTTATCAGAGATAATTTTCCACTGTTAAACCCTCAAACTTAGCCGACCATGTTAATTTCCCCCCAAAGCCTCGAAGTGCTATCTCTTCAATGTCTTCCAGAGCCAATCCATCGGCATCTGCGGGATTTGTTTCTGCTTCGATTTCATCAGGAACTTTTGTAGCTTCTAGCTCAGCTGTCTCTGGATGAGTTTTGGAAGGTACCTCTTGATCTTGACCTTCTTCTTCTTCATGTTTCTTCTGTTTCTTTTCCTTTTTGTCCTTCTTCTCCTTTTTCTCTTTTTTCGCCTTTTTGCCTGTGTCTTTTTTGCTCTTTTTCTCTTCCTTGTCCTCTTCAACATCTTGAAGGTCTTCATCAACATCGGCATCCGGAATGTCAGGTAGGCCACCTGGACTTACCTCATCTGGAAGTTCTTCCAAAGCAGAAGCCATGGGGCTTTGCTCCTCAACCTCTGCGAGAGATACCTCACTGGCATGCATCGAACCGACAGAGCAAACGGATTGCCGTTGTGCTGAAGTACCGTCGGCCACATTTTGTAGATTCATATCTGGCTCAAAATCACCTTGAACTTCCAGTTTCTGTGCTTTCCCCTTTCCCTCTTTCTTCTCCTTCTTTGACGGACTCCCATCCTCCCCATCCTCAGCTCGCCATGGAGGTGCACCCCCTGAACCCCCTTGGAAGCATTGATCCATCGCAAACACCAAATGAGGCGTTTTGAATGGAACAATAGGAGTCCACAAAAACAAAAACCACACATATTCACACCATGGGTGCTCTCAATTTTACCAGCCATTTTTCACCTGCAAAGTTTGCGAAGTTTCTCGTTTCTCGGTTCCCCCACTTCTGTCACCAATTCCTACAATCCGAGGCGTGAAAGGAGTGCACATGTCAACAAGCCATTTTCAGCTGGACAGGCTGTTCGCACATGGCAACAGCTTGAATTGCTGTTAACTTACTTCATGGTGAAACGATGGATCCACGTGGACCCAAAACCACAAGAGAAACCAGGCTTTGGCAGCAGAAGATGTAGTAATCTTAGGGAACTGGATGCAGCAAACAGGTTGATGTCAGCAGCTTTGAATTTGCAAATTCAGAGGTCAGGCAATGCAGAAGCTCAATTTGTCAGGCAATTTAAAATATTGAAGCAACGCAATCTAGGACAAAAAACTAGGCCTTCCGATCCTTTTTCTCTTTTTTGTCTTTTTTGTCCTTGCACGCACGATTCCCCAGTTCCAGCATTGACAATGCCGTGAATGCTTTTAGCTACTAACGTTTCATTCCTTCAAGGTTTCACGTTGTACCATCCGCCGCAGTTTGAGTTGCATCCTTACTACCCCAAATGGTAAATTCGAGATGACGTCTGGGGGATGGGCCGCATTTATACCGTTTTGAAACACAAACCTCTCAAAAATGCCCTTCCACCCCAAAAAAAAAGGGCGTCTGGAAGACCCAAACCAATCTTTCCTTAGAAGCACTTTCCTTAGTACTTTCACCCTTCGGTGCTGGTGTTTTATCACCACCCCCATCAACCAGACCTGACTCCCATTTTTCACACACCCACCTGTTCAACACGTCCAACTGACCCGCCTTTTTCTCTTTTTCCTTCTTTTCTTTCGGCTTTGAACGATCCGCCTGGCCAAATCCGGTTTATCAGCTTTGAGGAAAGATACCTCTCCTTGAAGGAATTTGACCGCGCATTCCTAAGGGAATTCCCCAAGCCACAGCCACCCAAACCACTTTGGTTCAGTCACTTTACCACTAGGCCTTGAGGAGATCTAGCGTAAGCGCCGCATTTCACAGATGCAACTTCGAAAAAAAAGATCGGAAATTTTGAAAATCACCACCCCCAACTGCGATTTTTGTGTGTTTTCTGCCGTTGAGTTTGCTTTAAGGGTCAATTGATGTTAGATGCTGTTAGTTTACTATTCTAGGCACATTTCCTGGAAGAAGCATTCTTATGCATTCTTTTCATACAGGTCTCCTGCAATAATCTGCTCCTGGCAGTCTACTGCTTGCATTTCATGAATTGTAAACACAAATAAAGTTTGCACCCAAGAAAATCTCATCTTCCATCATTTATAAATGAGCTTTGAACTCTAACTGACCACGGATCCAAGTAACTACTATAGATTCCCTTTTTCAAGTGGGCTGTATGACCTACAAACCTCAGCGTTTCGCCAAAAACAGATCATCCATCCAAGCTCCAAACCTCGGGCGGATCCTCCATGGCGCCCCCTCCAACCGCCTCACCTGGAGACTTGCGGGAGTCGCCGGAGGTATGGGAAATTCTCGAAGCGAAACACGCGATCACCAAAAACCCTTGGAGATTCACCAAATTGCGGAAAAAAAACCTGGGTGACTCACCTGTCATCATCTTTCAACCCTTTTCCGAAATCATAAGTTCAAGATTCACTGAGTTGAAAGGATGTCCAGTCATCAACAGCCATGGTTTAGCCTCATGGTTCCAGCACCAGTCAGAGTTTTCGCATCATGTCCATTGCTTGAATTGACATGGAACCTTCCAAAAAACTCAAGAAACGTCTGTCAGTGTATGGGCTGCTTGAAGATCGAAGAGGTTATCTTGTGTATATACATCATTCCTGTTTTCAAGGTTGTAAGTTTATGATGCACGTTTTAAGATTTCATTCCAGCTGAATGGAGGTGTCAAATCCAAGTGTGTGTGTGTGTGTGTGTGTGTGTTGTTCTTCCTCGGCGCAACAATGGGAATGTCTAACTAAGGCATACCGTCATTCTAACCATGGAATGATCTTTCCAAAAACTGAGATGGCACAAATGGTTACGGGCATGTATGGTGGTGAATGATGAATGATGAATCACAGTGCCAAAACACCAACAACAGACCTTTTTTCCCGTCATTCTTCGTTTGTCAACAGCTTGAATTCCAAACCAAACATCTGTTCGTCACATTCTCAAAAGCCGTATTCGTAAAAAAAATGAACGCCCTTGCCGTGTGTGGCAAGGAAACCATAAATACGACACTTCTGGTTTGTTGGTTCCTTGCTCAACTGCAAACCATGGGCTGAAAGGATCGCGCATTGCAAGTGTTTCTATCCATCCAGGGTGGATGTCCCAAACAGAACAAAAGCAGGGGTTTATCTGAGCTCCAAAAATGCACTTGTGATATGAAAACTTCAAACACGTCAGTACTGACATGTAAACTCAACACAAAACAACTCGAATGGTCGCATTTTTTCACTGCCATGACAGTGGGCCCTTCAAGTCCACTGACGCTAAACGCCAGAGATTCAACGGCAGAGATGGGTCTTAAGCGATGAATATTCCAATTTTTAGGCACATGTCCTCTGCTCAACACAAGAAACTTCAAGAAGCCGCTTTTCGTTCAAAAGTGTTGCATATGTTCTCATTTCGTTTACAATTGCCATCCAACAAACTTTCAACACCTTCTCAAACAGGCAGCTAGCAGCAACATTCGAAGTTTTCGTGCAGAGCCGGTGGAAGCTTCTTCTCATTTGCTCAGAACGCCTCTGACGGCCGTCAGGTTGAATATTTCCAGCCCGGGAAAAGGGTACCAACTTGAATTCAAAGACACGGAGATCCTAATAGATTATGTAAGTTCCTTTGCTTCTTTTACTTTACTAGCAGTTGCCGGCCTACAACGACAGATACAACAACAAGTCCAACCCTGGCTCTGGCAATTCTTACAAAAAAGGCTCCAAGTTGGGAATTTGAAAATTCCCGAAGATCTTTGCGACGGGTTTCTTCGCAAACAATGCCCCTGATGCCGCCGGCTTCCTTCAGAGCCTCTTTGCACCTACTCCTTCGGAGTAAACTCATGCCGAAGCCAGACGAAATCAGCAAACAACAACAACAACAACAACAACAACAGCAAGTGAAAGTGTATGTAAGTGTCGTTTTGGACTTTTCACAAATCGAGACAGTGTCTTGGCAAGGGTGCCTTTCGAGGTCTCTTGTGTCGGCAAAGAACATGTTCAGATCTTGCCGATGGGAGGAAATTCAGGCCATATTCACTTGGCCTGCAGATCTTCGTTCTGAACTCCTTTGGCCTCCTTTGGACCTGCTTACAAACAATGAGCTTGGAGCCACAGGTCAACCAACTACAGGTCAACCAACTTGGTACCTTCACATGTCGGTATGGGATTCCCCATGGCGAGCTGGTTGGTCCCCGTGGTGATTGAAGGAAGCCACATGTTGTGGTTTCACATCAAGATGATGCCGCTGAAAGGCTGAAAGGCATCCAAAAAAAAACTGAATGAATTTTGAACCTTTACCAAATTGCAGTGTCCATGTCCCACCCCCCTCCCAACATCATCCAAAAGACACCACAAGGGAAGAAAAACAGCTGACGACTGAGCTTACATGGCCACAGTCATCACAGCTCCTACCACGTCGTCGCAAAGATTGGCTCCTGCCACCGCATTGGCGCCCAAGAAACTATGAAGGCGATGCAACATCAAATCTTGGAGGCGGTGGTTGAACTGCTCCACGTCCTGCAAAAGACAACAGAAGTTGGACCAAATTCTTAAGGAATTCTTCAACCTTTAAATTCGCCGCCGGATGGGTTTTTCATATCAAGCTTCAGGGGTGTAGCTTCCCCGAAACAGGAAAGGAACAGAATTTACTAGTAGAGAAAGTTCCTTTGCCAAGGGGAGACGGAGACTCCATATTTCAGGTTCTATCTTCATCTACGGGGGGCGTGTGGTTGGTTGGTGCTGAAAAAACATTGGCCAAACCTTGAACCACCACTTTGCGAACTCAATCACTGGGCACCCAGAAATGCCTTCCAGGAAACCCAGTTGAACCAACCCTTCAGAGACCCACCAAGGTTCCATCATTTTTGGCCTTACACCAAACCCTTCTTCCTCAGGAGGAAACCTCCGAGGCTCCTCAAAAAGGTGTCCAGTTTTCACCCCCCGAATGGGACCGCCCACCAACGGCGCTTTCCGGTCCTCGATTTTGCCCAAGACCAAGTCCTGGTGATTTCCGGGGGATGAGGGATGATGAGGATCTTTTTTACCCGTGACCCCGAAGCATCCCCCGATTAGTTGGAAGGAGGTTACAAACCAGCCAGCCAACCAACCAACCACTTCGACTTGACTTCACACCTTCATCTTCCGAATCTACCACCACCTCCACCACCACCACATTTAACGCCCGAAGCACCGACAGAACCACCATCTCACCTTATCCGCCGGGAAGGAGGCTTCCGCCCTGCGCACGTCCGAGCTGGCCAAGCGTTCGAGGCACAGATCCCGCGAGGCGCCCGAGTGAATTTTCACAGCCTGAAGGCGAGGATTTTTTTTGCTGGAAAACATGACATTCCTTACGTTCCTGTTCCTCGCTTGACTGGTTGTCCAGGTAGCAATATTTTGACTTTGAAATCAGCTACTTTCCAGGAGTGGATGGTCGAATGGGGTCCTCCCTTCAAGATCATGAGTAGCTATCCAAGAATCCGCAAAGGAATGCCACGCATTCTTACTATGCCTTCACTGCCGAAACAAGAGTCAATCAACCAATCCAAGAACTTTGACAAAATCCCATAATATGTCATTTGTCTCTTTCTCCACGATTCCTTGTCTCACTGGAAACTGGCAACACTTACGGGATTTCAAACTGACCTGATGGATGTGCAAATGATCCGCTTCTACCAACTCTGCTACGCACCACACGCGCGTCAGCAATGCGAAGTTCACATCCATGGCCACAACCTGCTCCAATCGAACCTGCCAAGCTGCTCCATGGGCATGAAGATTGTGGAATACTTGCAGAACGCTCCATGTGGTGCTAAAAAATCAATAAGGGATAAGAAGGAGGAGGAGAACACCCAGGTTTTCTTGCAATGGGGGACTGGCCATGTTTCAAACTTGCTGGCTTAGAAGTGTCCAAAAACCGGGTAAGTGTATATTATCCACAAACCTCGGTTCGCCAATCTATCGGCCAATGGGTGCACCCATTGCCCAAACCGTCGCCAAATCCGCCTCGGCTTGCACCTTCGGCAAGCGGCGCTTCAAGTAGTTCATCATGTCATCGAATTTGTTCATCTCCTCGGTTTACTTTTGGCCAATTTCAGCTCGGTGAAAACCAAGTATTGATCTTGTGCGACACGTTTTTTCTCACGTAAACAACACACATCTTGACGGAAAAACATGCCCGCAAGGTCAGCGCAAGATTTTTTTTTTTGAAATGTCGCAGGTGAAACAAAACAACAGGGGGCGATTTCGCATGGGACTTTTTGGGGGAATAGCTGCATTTTTCCAATATGATTACTTGTAAATCTCACTTGTCACATCTTTAGTGGAACGACGTACTGTCGAACTTCAGGAAGACACACATCAAACGACACCTTGGACGACACCCTGCCCGACAGTCCCCACCCAAAACAAATCGAAAAAATCTGCTAACCCTCACCCCGATGTTTGAAGTAAGAACCCCTATAGCTAAAGCTATTTGGGGAATGATGATGATCATCATCATGATGACAATGATGATATGGTGTCCATCTTATCTCCTCTTTTTTGTCAGCCCAGCATCACTCAAATCACCTTCAAAATGCTTCTCTGTGCAACAGCCACAGGATATAATTTCACAGCCACTCGTGTCATAGGGAGGTGCTCGGGCACAGATACCAGCGTGCTGGTTCACCGAGAATGCACATACCCAGTAAGGGACATCCAAGTGATGATGTTGTTCCAACATCTGATAAACAGCCTCATAGTCCTTGTTCTTTAAAAGGCTAACCACCGAATCATAGGTTTCAAGTTCTTGTGCATCAGCAAAAATGGCACCGATCAGATGTGCAAATTTGTTGCTCCAATTTTTCACCATCTTAAAGGCCAACATAGGTCTTCCCGAGTTGATGGAAGTTGCATAGGCGTAACCTTTCGTTTCCGTCGTCGCAGGGTCGAAATAGGTTCGTGAAGCAATTTCAAAGGGCTGGGATGGCACGATCTGCACCAAAGAGCATTTATGGTATTCATCCATGCCACGGTAAAAGGAACCTCCCAAGTCGAACGGAACGGATGAGGGGTTTTCGAATTCTCAAAGTCAGCGAGGTTTAAAATCATGAAGGAAACGAAGCGACAGTAAGATAGACTGATGCATCATAGAAAAAAGGGGCACAAATGTTGGTACTTTTATTCTCGTTCAAATCAACATGTTTAATCTGCATTCTAAATTCTGTAGATAAATGATTTTGTAGGCCATGGTAAAGTCTTCGACGGCCATGCAACCGTACCGCAGAGGAATGAGAGCAATTGTCATGGAGGGACCCTTCTTGTTTGCCCAGGGGGCTAATTGAGTGGCGAATGAACATAATGTTGCACACAAAATTTCGACATGCTAGGATGTCCCAGAAATTTAGTCAATGGTTCGTAGCTAGGCTTCAACAAACATATACAGTAAATGGAGGGAATTGAAGTCATGATGGTTATAACTTAGGTACTAACCATGGATCCTGATTTCCAACGAAACATCCTAGTGTTCGATTCTAGGAGGAAGATTCGGAGTCTTAACCATTTCCACTTGTAGTCTAGGCGAATCGAAATGACCCAACGGAAGTCTTTTTGCGTTGGCGCTCATTGTACCTGCCACTGTGAAACCCATCCCCAAGTGGTCACACGATCACAGTGGCAGTATTGCTTAGGTATATACAGAATGAGTCAGACATTCTTGACTTGGAATGGAAATGGCAAAAGTTGGAGCCTCCAATTTTGAGATACACCATGGTTTTCATTGGATTTCAATTCCAATCCTCGAATTTGGAAGATTCTGAACGACTAATGCTGGAGGGTTTTGGAGCAGTATTCCCAGCAAGATTCTGCTGTCATTTTGCTTTTCGTTGCAAGGCCAGAAAGAAAGACTAGTGGGTTTGCTCTCCAGGGTTGGTCCTACATGGAATGCTTTGACTGAACTTCAGTGACTTCCTTTACTCATGACAATGGTCATCAAAAAAAAATGCAGTTTCCCTCAATACAAATCCGTGTCTTGGATGGTCTTGGCGAACATGTTTGCCGGCCTCCAGATGTACTTGCTTCACTGGGTTCACTTGAGGATGAAAGATCATGAATGTGCTCCTCCTGCTCCTCATGCAACTGCTCGTGGATGTCCTCCAAATGGATGCAAACATGGATGGAAGCCTGCCCCAATTCCATGTCTCCTTCAAAACCGCTCTGGCCAAAGTCCGAATGATCCAAAATCGCCTCATACACGGTCTGATCATCTTCATCTTTCAGGCTGAAGTGGATGGATTCTTGGTAGATATGGTGCAAGTGAAAATGCCGTTCCCACGGCTCTTCCAAACATTGAAGTCTTCCTCCACCTTTCCAAGGTTTCGGCCGAAATTGAGCATTCACCGCATGCACCTCACAGGTGATGTCTTTGCTGTTTTCCTTGAGATGCATCAAACCATGGCATCCAACGATGACCTTCAAGTTCATGCAACTCCTGAGTTGCAAGGAATTTGGGATGATGACCTGACGTACCACATCATGAGTGGTCGAGGTCTCAGGATCAAAGTGTGGCATGTCTATCTCCACATCCACAAAAAAATCCAGCAATTGTCGAGTTGTGATTCCACGATGGGCCAATTCCTCCACCTTTTTGTCCCACTCAGTCAATTGTTCGGGATCCGACTCGCCGCTGTGACCCGTTGGAACTCCTAGTTCCATGCCCAACTTCCGCGGCGGCTCCGCCAAGAGTTCGGGGTGTGCCCAGGAGACGACTTCGCTGGCCAGGCCTGACAAAAGGCAGGCCAGCAAGGGGACCACCAAGCACTTGCGCAGCAAGACCACGCCGAAGGACAACAGCCATTTCCACTCATCAACTTCCTAAGATTGGTTTTTGGTGCTTTCATGTTCAGAAGCTAAGAGCAACCAAAGACGGAAGGTCTTCGCCCCTTTGGAAAGAAAAAGATGAAAGTTTTCAAAAAATGTGCATCAAGAAATCACCTACCACGCTTCACTCAGATTGGCCAAAAAGGCGAAAATCACCAGCAGTTGGACACTGGTCAAAGATAATCCCAAGAACCAAAATTCAACATCCCACATTTGGCGTTTTCCTAGCTGTCTGTTGTGGCCATCTGTGGCATCTTCTTGTTGAAAATCTCGCCAGGCCAAATACACCATGAAACTCCGGGGGATGAAATTCAAGACAATGGAGAACCTGTCGGGGAGACCAAAATATCAAAGTAGGCTCAAAAGGCCTTTTTGAGCGGAAAGCTAATTTTAATGGTCAGGTCTGTGACCAAAATAATGTTGGTGGCAAATGTAAGGGAGTTGGTTGTCCAAATTAACTTTCTTGGTATCTGTTTTTTAAACATGAGCCAGAGTTACAGCATCTCTGATTTCCCTTATCCTTTTAAAGTTTCCATCACCAGGGCACAGGGAAACAAAGGTGTACCACCAAATGCTACCTTGCTGCACCGGACATTCCTCAGGGCTTCGTGCCGCAACAGCAGAGCCATCAACAGAGAAGAATAAAGCAACGAAGGTCATGGAACCGAAAATGCAATCCTGGCGGCGGTACGCGCGCAGACTGGATTCTGGACGGGTGGAAAAATGGTTTTTTCAAATCTACCTGGAGGACCTCAAACTCGGTACTACCACAATCAACGAATGGAGCATCAAAAAAACTCCCCTTGCCGAGCTGAGGTAAACGACTTAACCTACCACTGTTGACGCAAAAAATCCTGGACCACTTGATATAAAGATAATTCCATTGTTCACAAAGGTTTCATGTACAACAGTTGGTGCTGATTTTGCTTCATCAACTGTACGTTCAACTGACCATCCATGTACGCTGAACACACTGGTTTTTGACAATTGGAACTGAAACCAACATTTCACATTTCTGGATCGTTGATATGCAACAGAGTTGGGATGGCCAAGGTTGACTGACGTTATGTACATTAATTGATTTATAACGAGAGGGGCCTTTGCCACAGGTTTGTGCGTTGAGATTCTCAATGTCGAGCTTTCACCAATTGTCACTGGATCATTGGATCTGTTGTTCGTGCCTGTGAAAATGTTGAATTGGTTGCGAAATGAATGGTTGGTTTGGATTGGGTTGGGTTGGTTTGGGTTTGGGTTGGGTTGGGTTGGGTTTGGCTTGGGTTGGGTTGGGTTGGTTGTGTTAAATGAATGCTTCCGTACAACTCTGGCTCAACATATCTTGAGTAAACTGTATAGCTTGAGTCAACACACACACACGCACACACAGACAACACTGCGCACATCAGGAAAACAGCTGTTGCGGATTCAGAAACAACAGTATTACAAAAGGGTTGGTTACGCCTGCGATTTCATAGGTTGGTTTGGTTTGTTTGGTTGCTTATGTGGCTGGAACGGATTGGAACGGCGGTTCCAGACTCATGTGCCCCGATTTTGGCCCCCGGTCCATGAAAATCTTTGCTCTCTTGGCGGCCGTCTCATGTAAATCACAATGCAAGAGTTCGTAGGCCGGATGAGTGGCCAGAAACGTGGAACAAAGCCGTTGTAAGCGTGAAGAATGCACTTGAACAAACGCTTCTGATAGTCCAGTTGGCTCCTGCAGCTGCCTCGGCACTCTGTACTACCCTTAGAAAAAGATCCTCAAATTTTCTGGAAAAAAAGTCCAAAAAACATGGGAATTTGATTTCTTCAAATAAAAATGTCAAAGAACCTCACCATGCCCCCAATTCCAATGCCAAAAAAAAAACTCACCGAAAAAGTCACATGTTTCTCCAACGATGTTTCCTCAAGTTTGCAAGCTGAGGTGCAACACCTTGGATTTCAATAAAGGCGATTTTTGAACCGCCAAACTGCCTTGGACCCAACCGTTTTTGCCCCAAATATGCATTTCCAAAGATCGCGTCGTCAAGCCTTGATCTAAGGCAACCTAGGTTTCCAAGTTAGGGGGGAAAAGTTTTGGTAGAGGAAAGCGTTGAAAAAATGACTTTCCGGTTGAAGGTTGGTTCAAAGATAGACTCGAAATCGGGGGTATGATCTATGGAAAATCTAGTTGGTTGCATGATGATCTTCCGAATATATCACCCTCCTTCCGCTGGAAAATTCTGGCGGACTAAGCACCCGAAATTTGCGTTTTCAGTCACTTGAAGCTCAAGTTTTCATCTCGCCAGATTCGGATCATCCAACTTCCAAAAACCCTCCCCTTTCGCTCCGAAAAAAACATTTCTCTGAATGATTGAAAAAAAGGTGAGCCACATGTCGAAGAGTATTGCGGCAGATGCAATCCTCCTCTATAGCCTCACTTGACCAACAATCCAGGAGAAAGACCCACTTAAACTTAAACTCTTAACTCTTCATCTTTTTCTTGGAAATCTACTTCAGAAAGCAAAAAAGGTATGATTCCCGCTGCTGTATTCACATAAACAAAGTTGCACTTGACCACCCTGGATGCATCATCTTATGCATCTTCTCTTGCATTCGGGCCAATTCCTCTGCGGAAGCCATGCGGGAAGCCATGTGAACCATGTTGTCTCCCATTTTTCGGTGGAAGAAAAGAAACGCCAACGATTTTCGACTGCAAAGCTCTCGAAGATGATTCATTTTCTCAACGTTTCTGGAATGATGCTTTGTTTTTCAACAAAAAATGGGACCAACAAAACCAAACCGACAAGAGATTGATTTCAAGTGAAATTTTTGGTTCATTTCCCAAGTCGCCAGACTTGCTCCACGCTCCACCTGAGAGGTGTTGCTTGGTGCCTTGCGACCCTTCCGCCATGATAGGGCACGCAGAGCACGAGACCACCGCCCCACTGTGCAGCATGGATTGGTGACAGGAGGCACTGAGGTCAAGAAATACTCATCTCGCCACAGACCCGACCGTCGAACCCGGAAGTCCAAATAAAGACCCCAGAAGATGAGGAAGAAGAGCAGGAAGATGGTAGGCCAAAGACATAAAGCCTCAATCTGTTTTGTCTAACAATGTCTGACAAGAATTCTGAAAACTGACTTTGTTTAGAGAAAGTGCATCTCTTTGAGGTACCTGGTGTTTTTTTCTGTTGGGAGAGGGGGGGGAGGGGGTCTCCTTGGTCTCATTTCACCCACGGATTTGTGTTTGAGAAAGAAACCTGCCTCTCCTCCAACAAAAACCAAAACGCGAGTTTACACCTGAAAATTCATGCTTTGAAGGCCCTTCTCCTTATCTTTCCTTGGGGCCAAAATCCAACAGCAGCAGCTACCTTCAGATGCGATCTTCCGATTTTCGTTGGATTTCTCGGTTTTCCCAGGTGTTTTTTGTTCAGGTCACAGGTGATAACCCGGCAGTTGAGGGCCTTAGGGTGTATCAAACTGCTTGGTACCCAAGACCAGCAGAAACCCCTTTGTTGAGTCTGCCTTATAAGCATTTTCCCATGTTTGTAGAAACAAAAATCCGTTTGTATTCAAAAAAAACAAACGACGTGCCAAGTTGGGGCTTTTTGTAGGATAAGCTCAACCGCCCCCAACCTTAGCCATTGTTCACATCCATTGCCTGATCATCTCGGGAGGCTACACAGTTACACTCAAACTTGAATCTTCGCCTCCCATAACTCCAGGTCCATCAGTGGAAAATGATCGGTTTTTTGTTGGGGAAGATGTCCTGAACTTCGGTTTGGGGAGCCATTTTGGAAACCACGATTCCCAACAAGAGGGTTTGAGCCACCGCCTCGGAGACACACATCCAAGAAGCAGGAGGCCTTGACCACCAACGAGGTTTGAGCACCTCTTTGAGGTTTTCCTCTGATAAGACGTTGATATTGGTGCAATCCAACAACCTCATTCAAATGATTCGGCAAGCGTCGAAAATCGAATCGGCGCTTCAAGGCTAGGGGTGATCAACAGTTTTGGTGAAAGCTGGAGTGGTGAGTGGTGAAAGAAACTCAATGACGCTGTGAGTGACGCAAGTGAAACTCATAGAATCTGAAGGCCAGTTTGAAGAAGTCGAATTTGGTTTTTGCGTTTTCTAGACAAAGAGTCAGGATGGAAGATTTCGTGAATTTCGTCGAAATCTTGAATGACCAGGTTTTTCAGGGACCTCAAAAGGAAAGGGGTGGTAAAGGACTAAACAGAAGCACCTGTTACATTTGCTTAGATGCCGAAAAAATGAAAAAATCCGCCGACACCGAACGTGCTGAGGTGTGATAGTTCCGGAGGGCATAGTCAAACGCAAGGTTTAGCTTTAGCTAGCGGGGGCTTCTCATTTTTGCTCTAGAATGGTTTTTTTTTCACTTCTTTTTGAAGGCCTTCAAAGGTTGTACTCAAAACCTGGATTCTAGAGCAAAAATGAGGCCCCCCTCCCATGACTCACTAAAAAATGTGCTCAAAATCCGCATTCTAGAGCAATGAGTCTGCCCCCCCCCCTCTAGATGTGGGGTTTTGAACATGTTTTTTCCCAAGGTCTGCTTTCAAAAATGCGTCAGAATCTGGCACCAGAATGTTCGGAACTTTTCCGAGCTGGAGGAGTTGGAAGTTTGGGTGAAGCGGTGGCTACCCCCCGGCGAAGCGGAGAATATTCACCACATGGTGACGTCTCAAGGTAGATTAAAAATGGCATACAGCTTCCCATGGGTTCCCCTGACATTTAAGGACGAACCCATGGTTTTGTAGAAAAAAAACATCATGAAGGATGAAGGGATCCACTGGAGACTAAGGGAATTGGAATTTATACACTGAACCAACGCAACAACAAGAAAATCCAGATTTCATCTCATGACGTGCTCCTGGTGGTTGGTTGGAAAAAAGGGGGATTCTGACTTTCATGGGCTAGATTTCATAACTCCTATGGAGGGATGATAAAAGAAACATGCTGATTTTGTTGCATGGCTCAACTGTCTTTTGATTGTTTGACGCAAGTCACCCCATTGGTCTTTCTGCTAGGATTCCACCAGGGTACCTGGTGGAAGCCTTTTGTGGGGATTCTCTCATGACGAAATGGGATTCAAACGAAACCAGCAACAAACTCAGTGCAGATCTTGGAAGATCTCCGAAGATTCCCGACAAAGTCAGGGTTTCTGGATTTTCCTTTTGGACCTCCCCCTTTTTGGCTTCTCACCCACTGAACTCCATCCGAGGTACAAATCGATGAAGCCAGCAAAGATGGAAAGGTGGTAGGTGACACACCAAACCCCCGAAACCGAAGCCTCCAGGTTCAATGCGGCCACTTCCATGTCCGTGGCCAAGCGCACGCCCTCCGTGGACCAGGCATTATCGGCATCCAAAAATGCGCTGGTCCAACGGGAGGTGTCGACGAAGGGGTCGCCCACGGGGAGCTTCACCTTGAGGTGGAAACTGGAAGTGAATAGCTGAAGTTACTGGGCTTTCTATTGTTTCGGATCAGGATCCTCTAGTACCTGATAAGCATAGCCAGTATGTAGCCACAACACTCTTCCTAATCTTCTGAATGGAGCTACCACTGATCCCACCATGATTTGGCATTGAGGATTCATCATCCTCCAACTTTGGAATCATCCTGTCTTTCTAAAGGGGCACACTGCAGCTGTTCGTTTTTCTACATTCTCCAGATAACACACCTGGACCTGTTCGGGCGATCTCTAGCGCTTCTTGTGTCAGGAGTTGGGCACCGCACTATGTCACTTGTCATCACCGTTGGGGTTGGGGACACATGATATCACCCCAATTATCAGATACTACCCCCAACCCAACCCCCCAAGTTTCCGGGTTGAACAAAAATTTCTCCCCAAGTCACAAAGATGGGCTGGTCAGACGTCACTTTCCGAGTTTCGCCCTCCAAGGTGTAGATGGAAATATCTACCACCCCAGTGGCCGGTTTCAAGGTGGATCGTGTGTTGCTGGTCGCGGCGTTCAACACGACGGCATTCTGCGTCTCCGAAAAAGCGGTGGTCACTAGGACTAGTCCCTCATCAGCTTGAACCACCTGAGTTCGGACTGAGCGAAGGTGAGAGATGGATGCTTCTGCACCACGGGTCAAGTCCAAGAACTAGTTGGTAGTTTCAACCCCTTTGAAAACATCAGTCAAAATGGGAATCTTCCCCAAATAGGGGTGACCAAAAAAACTATTTGAAACCACCGGTCTTGTCGATCGCACCGTGTTGGTGCTGTGACTCATAGGCCAAGTATATTTGGAACCACCACCCATAGAAGTGTTACAGTTTGTTCTTGTTTTCGTTCGTGGGGGTCTTGAAGTCTTGGTGTCCAGATGAATCCTGATATGGCTTCAACAAAAGATCTCCCAACAGCAGAAAAACTGAGTGACTTTGTCAAGTGAGGAGACTTTCCGGAGTTCTTTCCGGGATTCATCTCATCACTTCAACTTTTATACGTTTCATAGTTTTTACCCGCCGTAAGAAGCGAAAACCCAACGACAACCAAAGGCACCTTCAAGGGAACCAAAGCACCTGAAGGACTCTCATCCACCAAAACAGCTTCATACGCCGCCGAAGAGGCAGAGGCCGATGCAGGCGAAAACCTCCCGAATTTACGGTAAAGGTATGGAAAAAAAAACAAAAAACATGTTTTTGTTGGGTATTTCAGAATCAGAATTCACTATTAGCTGAAGAGGTTGGCCTTGTATGTTGGGTCAGGATTTCGGCCCCGAATTCCAGGATTCCAGGACCGTCTAAACCACCCTTTTTTTTCATCTGTTCTTGGGTGAAGTCAGCTGAGTTCACTCGAAATGTTCCAACTGCCATGAATTATATTTAGCCGCTGAATTAACAACCACGTTTCTGTGGGGCCCTTTGGTGAGGAAAGGAATTTGAAGTTCATCCCCGCTTATCCCTTTCGTTGACAAATCTGAAACAAGCAAGCAAGCAAGCAAGCAAGCAAGCAAGCAAGCAAGCAAGCAAGCAAGCAAGCAAGCAAGCAAGCAAGCAAGCAAGCAAGCAAGCAAGCAAGCAAGCAAGCAAGCAAGCAAGCAAGCAAGCAAGCAAGCAAGCAAGCAAGCAAGCAAGCAAGCAAGCAAGCAAGCAAGCAAGCAAGCAAGCAAGCAAGCCAGCGAGCAAGCAAACAAACAAACAAACAAGCATTGGAACCGTTAAGTAATCATGGCTTGCTCAGTGGCTCGTGCCAGGCAAACCAAGATTCGAAAGGAGAGGAGTTTCAATGCCGCAGGAATAGCAAACTAAAATAGTAAACCACAAGCGCTGCGGATGATTCTGTACCACTTGCAAAAATCAAAAGTACCACTTCTAAAAGATTTGAACATGGCAGATCAAAAGCAATTTTGTTTCGTTTACTACGAAATGATTTCTGACCATTTCCGACCTTTCACTCTTCAGGTGCCAAACCCAGCAGCTCGGGGAAAAAACCCGCCTCATCACTGCCACTTGTCCTACAGAGCTCTCGCTCACCAAGCTGCTGACGTTGCCGGTTTCAAAGTCACCTGCGGTTTCGGTCAAAGCATGGTGTTTTTAAACCACAATCTTATGGGACAACAAATCATCGGATGGGAACCCATGATTATTTGCCAGAAAAGATCAGGGTTTCATCAATTTATGGAAGTGGAAATCATGGGACCAACCAAACCTCAAGTGCTGGCCGGGTTTGGGGGCCCTTGGGGGATGTCTTTGGTGGGGTCTCATTCCCCAAAAAAACACCCAGGACCCCAAAACTCCCATCGCAAGGATGGACGGTTTTGAGATCCAATCCCCATACCAATCCTCATTGACACCACTTTGAATATTGCATCAGATCGGTACTCAAAACCGGTGAAACTCCGGGGAAAAAACTGCTTGAACCACCCTGACGATTCCAAGAGCCCAAACATAGGGGACTACTACAGTACCCAGTAGTAACCAGCATCCGAAAGAGTCTATCTATCATGTCTGTCCAATCTTTGGTTTGATGTATGTAGTATATAGTGCTCAAGCATCCTCTGTTTCACCCGGGACTTCCCAAAGAATTGCTTCCGAAGTCACGTAGCAAAGCTTGCGTCGTCTCTTCAAGCTCACCAACCACGGTTTCTATCGTGGGCACCTCCAGCCATGAGAGATATGGGAATGTATTCCTATTTGGGGGTTTCCTAAAATTGGGGTACCCCCAAATCATCCATGTTAGTAGGGTTTTCCATTATAAACCATCCATTTTGGGGTACCACTATTTTAGGAAACACCCATTTAGGAATGCCAGAATGCTTGAAACTTAAAACCTTCCATTCTTTCATATACAACTTGTAAATTGGAAGCTCTGCAATTTCCAGCAATTTCCAAAACACAAGGAACCACCGAAACGCGGTCGGTGGGATCGGCCACTTTTTTTCCCATCCGAAAATCGGGTCGGAATCCGCCTCTGTTCTAGAAGTGCTGGCAGTGGTGGTGGATCCGGGAGCCTGCCATGTGCGCCCCCCAGAAACCCCAAAAAGATTCCTTCCAAGTCCCTATGTTTTCCCAACTTTTGGAGACGATTGGCAAGCCTGTGGCCATGAAATGAAACGAATATATAAACGAATGTAGGAAATGTAAAACTGGCATACACCACTGAAATGGACGTAACGGGCATGGGTTGAACAAGTCACTTCCATTTTTCACCAACAACCAACAGCTGAACTTGCTTCATTCCTGACTCGCCATGTGAATTCCCGACACCTGAGAAGTAGAGGCACTTGTGACACTGCTGGAGGTAGTTGCACTTGACGTGCTTGACACGCTTGAAGTGCTTGAAGTGCTTGAAGTGCTTGACGTGCTCAAGGTGGTGGAAGATGTCGATGTCTGAACCAAGGGAATCGGTTGCACTGTGTACATGACTTGTGGATCAAGCAATGCATGCTCATGATGGAGAAATTGGCCGAGCATACGACCCCAATAGCTAAGACAGATTGACATGCTGACGCTGGCTTCTGCAGAGCCCGCAATCACTGCATTGCGCGCCAAAGGTGAAATGTTTAATTTACAAATTAAAATTATACTTTTAGATCTTGCTTACTATTCCGTTCAAAATGTTCATCAATGTTCATCATTACTGAGACATCACTGACACAAACCCGAGACATCACCAAAGAAAAAACGAGACATCAACGTGACATCGCTGAGACACCACGAAGACATCACCGAGACATCACCAAAGCATCACCAAGACACCATTGGCACATCACTGAGACACCACGAAGACATCACCGAGACATCACCAAAGCATCACCAAGACACCATTGGCACATCACTGAGACACCACGAAGACATCACCGAGACATCAGCAAAGCATCGCGAAAACCAGACCAGGTGAAAATTGTCCTGGCGCGTGCTATTGGGGAATTAGTAATGGAGTAATACAAAAAGAGGTCATCACAAACCCTCGCCGCAAAACCTCCGCAAACTTTCCGCGATCTTCCACGACCTGAACCCTCTGTGCAAATGTTCAAGAATAATAAGCATCGCAAAGGAAGTATGTAAACCGCGAGTTTAGAACAAAACTTTAACAGTTCAAGAATTGTTGGCCATGCCCTGGAAAGATCCTCAATTTGCACAACTGAATGGAACAAATCCGAAACAGATGCGCTGAACATCTCAGAACAAGTACCATGTCGCAATCACTTAGAACCACACTTCATGCTCAACACATGTCATTTCCCTAATTGTACTTCAGAACACCTCATGGTCAAGATGGTACAGCAGGACATTGGCCGAAGTTCTTTGGAAATGACAGCACAACCACTCCGGATGTTGCTTCCGTTCCCACCAACAACCAACAGCTAGACTTGCTTCATTCATCTTCATTCCTGATTCAACATGTCAATTCCAGACACCTGCGACGTAGAGGTACTTGTGCCACTGCTGGAGGTAGTTGCACTTGACGTGCTTGAGGTACTTGAGCTTGACGTGCCAGAGGTGCTTGAGGTGGTGGAAGATGTCGATGTCTGAACGAAGCGAATAAGCTTTGCATTCATCACTTTGAAATAGCTTGGAAGATCTTCCAGTCATATAAAAGCATTGATAAAAACGCACAATTGCACGTGCTTCAGGAAACAGTGATGAAATCTTGCAATCGCTATCAACATGATTGAAATTGTTTGAACATGTTTGTCCAATGCATCTTTCTTGACTAGTTATGTCCTATGCAGCTCTCACGTTTTCGTAGATCCACGGATCCATAGAAAGGATAGTGACACGTTCTTCCAAGTCTGTCCACCCGGCGTGCGGTTCAGAATTTCCATAAATATTCAGATAATGTTCATTTCTCATTACCAAGAAGTCCAAACGCTCTTCGTATACAAACCAGCTGGCTACTTGGCATCGGTGAGAATCAAGACTCACACCCAAACAAGACCGTCAAACAACTTCCCAATATATCCCATATGAGTTTTGGTCTAAATTCCAGTTAAAATGAGAGGAAATTAGTCTCTGCTTCTGCGAAACCTTCCGCCGTGCTTCCGCGATGCAGGCTTCTGCATCCGCGTTCTGCTTCCGCAGAAGGTTTTGGGATCATTTCGCTTCCACGACTGCTGCGCTGAGTACATTCCAGCAACAATGACAAATACAGTATTCCAGCCACACAGACAGAACATGGAAGCCAAACAAGAAAACAATGCAAACTGCAAAACTCATCTTTAACGCTTTACTTATAAAGCTTCCGCGAGCCTCCGCAAAGAAAACCCTCGCCGCAAACCGCAAACCCTCCGCGACCTTCCGCCACCTGAACCCTGTGCAAATGTTCAAGAATAATAAGCATCGCAAAGGAAGTATGTGAACCGCGAGTTTAGAACGAAACTTTAGCGGTTCAAGAATTGTTGGCCATGCCGTGGAAAGATCCTCAATTTACACAACTGAATGGAACGAATCTGAAAATGTGCTGAACATCTCAGAACAAGTACCATGTCGCAATCACTTAGAACCACACTTCATGCTCAACACATGTCATTTCCCTAATTGTACTTCAGAACACCTCATGGTCAAGATGGTACAGCAGGACATTGGCCGAAGTTCTTTGGAAATGACAGCACAACCACTCCGGATGTTGCTTCCGTTTCCACCAACAACCAACAGCTAAACTTGCTTCATTCATCTTCATTCCTGATTCAACAAGTCAATTCCAGACACCTGCGACGTAGAGGTACTTGTGCCACTGCTGGAGGTGGTTGCACTTGTGCCACTGCTGGAGGTAGTTGCACTTGAGGTGCTTGAGGTACTTGAGCTTGACGTGCCAGAGGTGCTTGAGGTGGTGGAAGATGTCGATGTCTGAACGAAGCGAATAAGCTTTGCTCGTCACATGACATGCTTGTTGAGCATTGTTGTGCCAGGGTACTCAGAGTGTTTGGGTACTCTTGGAGGAACCATTAAAACATGCATTCATGACTTTGAGATAACTTGGAAGATCTTCCAATCAAAAGCATTGAAAAAAACGCACAATTGCACGTGCTTCAGGAAACAGTGATGAAATCTTGCAATCGCTATCAACATGATTGAAATTGTTTGAACATGTTTGTCCAATGCATCTTTCTTGACTAGTTATGTCCTATGCAGCTCTCACGTTTTCGATAGATCCACCGATCCATAGAAAGGATAGTGACACGTTCTTCCAAGTCTGTCCACCCGGCGTGCGGTTCAGAATTTCCATAAATATTCAGATAATGTTCATTTCTCATTACCAAGAAGTCCAAACGCTCTTCGTATACAAACCAGCTGGCTACTTGGAATCGGTGAGAATCAAGACTCACATCCAAACAATAGTGGCTCTAAATTCCGAACTCCTCTGAAAATGAGAGGAAATTAGTCTCTGCTTCTGCGAAACCTTCCGCCGTGCTTCCGCGATGCAGGCTTCTGCATCCGCGTTCTGCTTCCGCAGAAGGTTTTGGGATCATTTCGCTTCCACGACTGCTGCGCTGAGTACATTCCAGCAACAATGACAAATACAGTATTCCAGCCACACAGACAGAACATGGAAGCCAAACAAGAAAACAATGCAAACTGCAAAACTCATCTTTAACGCTTTACTTATAAAGCTTCCGCGAGCCTCCGCAAAGAAAACCCTCGCCGCAAACCGCAAACCCTCCGCGACCTTCCGCCACCTGAACCCTGTGCAAATGTTCAAGAATAATAAGCATCGCAAAGGAAGTATGTGAACCGCGAGTTTAGAACGAAACTTTAGCGGTTCAAGAATTGTTGGCCATGCCCTGGAAAGATCCTCAATTTACACAACTGAATGGAACGAATCTGAAAATGTGCTGAACATCTCAGAACAAGTACCATGTCGCAATCACTTAGAACCACACTTCATGCTCAACACATGTCATTTCCCTAATTGTACTTCAGAACACCTCATGGTCAAGATGGTACAGCAGGACATTGGCCGAAGTTCTTTGGAAATGACAGCACAACCACTCCGGATGTTGCTTCCATTTCCACCAAAAACCAACAGCTAAACTTGCTTCATTCATCTTCATTCCTGATTCAACAAGTCAATTCCAGACACCTGCGACGTAGAGGTACTTGTGCCACTGCTGGAGGTAGTTGAACTTGACGTGCTTGAGGTACTTGAGCTTGACGTGCCAGAGGTGCTTGAGGTGGTGGAAGATGTCGATGTCTGAATAAAGCAAAAATAAGCTATGCTTGGTACATGACATGCTTGTTGTGCCAGGGTACTCAGAGTGTTTGGGTACTCTTGGAGGAACCATTAAAACATGCATTCATGACTTTGAGATAACTTGGAAGATCTTCCAATCAAAAGCATTGAAAAAAACGCACAGGTGCATATGCTTCAGGAAACAGTGATGAAATCTTGCAATCGCTATCAACATGATTGAAATTGTTTGAACATGTTTGTCCAATGCATCTTTCTTGACTAGTTATGTCCTATGCAGCTCTCACGTTTTCGTAGATCCACGGATCCATAGAAAGGATAGTGACACGTTCTTCCAAGTCTGTCCACCCGGCGTGCGGTTCAGAATTTCCATAAATATTCAGATAATGTTCATTTCTCATTACCAAGAAGTCCAAACGCTCTTCGTACACAAACCAGCTGGCTACTTGGCATCGGTGAAAGTAAAGACTCCCCGTACCATGTCGCAATCACTTAGAACCACACTTCATGCTCAACACATGTCATTTCCCTAATTGTACTTCAGAACACCTCATGGTCAAGATGGTACAGCAGGACATTGGCCGAAGTTCTTTGGAAATGACAGCACAACTTCTCTGGATGTTGCTTCCGTTTCCACCAACAACCAACAGCTAAACTTGCTTCATTCATCTTCATTCCTGATTCAACAAGTCAATTCCAGACACCTGCGACGTAGAGGTACTTGTGCCACTGCTGGAGGTAGTTGAACTTGACGTGCTTGAGGTACTTGAGCTTGACATGCTAGAGGTGCTTGAAGTGGTGGAAGATGTCGATGTCTGAAGGAAGGGAATACGTACTTGAGACGCTTGTTGTACTCATTGCGCTGGGGTGCTCAATGTTGTTTTCAGATACTTTGGATGCGAAAGGGCATGTGAGTGTGTGTGTGTGTGTGTGTCATCCTTGCCAAGTGTGGATGCTAACCTTCACATGTCACAACCCAATCTGGGCATACTGCTGGGACATGCGTCAGCTCTGGGAAATGTTTGATGCCCTTAAAGTCTCGCACTCCTCCTTTAAAGCATTGTAGTCAACCAGGCTAAGAATAATCTATGTACGACTTCAATTTGATCCCCAATACCATTCACCCTCTCTTGTTCACCTAGCACATAATCTTATCTCTGTTCTCAAAGATCATGCAAAAGCGCAGAAACGCAGCTATGCACTCATTACGCTCACTGGTCAACGCTCCGGGTAAGGTCAGAAACACAGCTCTACGTTCACTGCGTCATTGTTAAGATTGCAAGGCTCCCGGTCGAAACACCACTCGATCGATCCTAAAAACAAGCCAACCTAACTATTCAAAGACCCTACGCGCACCAGGCTGAAATGTCGTCATATGTCATCATGTCAAACATCACAAATTTGCAAGGTTGAATTTACAGGACACGTGCGTTTGCAAAGTGCAGATCTCTGGGGGCCCTGGCGGTGCTTGTGCTGCTTGTTGTGCTTGTTGTCGGTACCGTAAAATCCACTGCCCCAGCGTCCGCACCAAAAATTGCGGACAAACCCCAGACCACCACGGTGCCATCTGTCTTCTTGGCTGCGAAGGCGCGTTCAGTGGAGTAGATGGTGTCGACACCTGTCAAATCGACTGGCCCATTGGGGACCGTGGTGTCCCCACCATAATTTGCATCACCCCAAACCACCACGGTGCCATCTGTCTTCTTGGCTGCGAAGGCGCGTGGAGTGGAGTAAATGGTGTCGACACCTGTCAAATCCACCGGCCCATTGGGAAGTGTAGCGGTCCCCGCCATAANCGTCCCCGCCATAATTTGCATCACCCCAAACCACCACGGTGCCATCTCTCTTCTTGGCTGCGAACGCAAAGTTAGTGGAGTAAATGGTTTCGACATCTGTCAAATTCACTGCCCCATTGGGGACTGTGGCATCCCCACCAAGACTTGCATCACCCCAAACTACCACGGTGCCATCTGTCTTCTTGGCTGCGAAGGCATAGGAACCGGGGTAGATGGTTTCGACATCTGTCAAATCCACTGGCCCATTGGGAACTGTGGCGTCCCCGCCATAATTTGCATCACCCCAAACCACCACGGTGCCATCTCTCTTCTTGGCTGCGAACGCAAAGTTAGTGGAGTAAATGGTTTCGACATCTGTCAAATTCACTGCCCCATTGGGGACTGTGGCGTCCCCACCATAATTTGCCTGACCCCAGACCACCACGGTGCCATCTGTCTTCTTGGCTGCGAAGGCGCGTTCAGTGGAGTAGATAGTGTCGACCTGTGCCATGCATGTGGATGCTATAAGTACTATGGACACGACAAAAACACCAGCTAACGCCATTTGGAGAGCAGCATTCCTTGAGATGCTTAGAGCAAATGCTGCGACACTGACATAAATTATGCGAGATTTCAGGTTGAAATTTCGGGACGATGAGTCCAAAATTTTCGCTGCAAAGATCCCATACAGACAAGTAGCTATTGGCTCTTCCATCATTATATCATTATCCAGGGAGATGAGCCAAGACCCTCAGGCGCCGTTCCACATGAAATGCGGCAACCAGTTTTCTTCCGGAAGGTGGCCACAACTTCGATCACAAAATCGAAATTGCTTTCAACGGCCCCAGCGCTACACGATTTCAGGTTTTGAAGGACAAGGTCAGAGCAAGAATTGTAGCAAAAGGATACACTGCACAAATCACAAAGAATTTGTTCATGTGGCCTGCACAAGAATTCTACAACAATTCTTGGCAAACAGTGTCGAGATTACACAAAGCAATGTACAGATTGTGAAGCTCTCCTTCAGCATGGCAAAACCACCCTGAACGAATCCTACAACACCTCAACATGGCAAGACTCAAAAGTGAACCAAACGCTTACATTACAAAGAATGGAAAAGCATACGCTCCTCTCTGCGTAGACGACTTACTATTCATTGGACAAGATGACATCACGAATGAATTGTTCACAGCAATACTAAAGCAGTTGATGCTCAGACCAACAGGTGAGCTATCAATGGGACAAACAATCTCTTTCTAGGAAAGAGACATCACAGAATCACCAGCAAAGGCGATCATTACGAAATCAACCTGAACAAAGATTACACCACAACAATGCTTGAAGAAGCAGGCATGACAACATGCAAGCCTACATCAACTCCAGGGCCGGCAACGAACAAGACAAGCAGCGACGACAACGACAACATACCAGTCAGAAAAGAAGAACATTCACTCTACAGAAGAACCGTTGGAAAACTACAATGGATGACGTACACAAGACCTGACCTGTGCTTTGCAAGAATTAATTCTTTACAACAACCAATATACCTCCACCTCAAGGGTACTTACAAGGTACAAAAGACTACTAATTCAACCTACATCCAACAACAGTGTTGAGCAACAAAGACATTCCAACACTGGATGGCTGCGTCCATGCCGAAAGGTCAGGATGCGGGACAACAAGAAAGTCAACAGCAGGCAAGGTCATCAGGTTTCTTGGTGCAACAATTCACTTCGGATTAGGGACACAATCCGTCGTAGCACTCAAGTTACAGCTCCCCATGAACACTGATTCAACAGGTGGCAAACACATTATGAAAAGAATCGGGTCATCAAAGAAAGCAAAACACATAGACCTGAAGTACCTGTTCCTACAACAGCTGGTACACAATGGAATACAATCAGTGCACAAGATCAGCACGCTGGACAACCCTTCAGACATATTCACGGAGTATGTCACAGCATAAACAGACGCCCCCACAAGGTTGGGCCTTTGAGCCCACACAACAACCAACACTCTGATGGAACCTAGAAAAAATTCAACAAACGTGTGTATTGGCTGTGTTAAAATCGCCAAGGTTACTTTGTGTATATCATTCCTATCTTCAAGGTGTTAAGTTCGTGTTGCACGTTTTGAGATTCCATTCCGGCTGAATGGAAGTGCCAAATCCAATTGTGTGTGTGTGTGTTGTTTTGTCCTCCGCACAACAATGGGAATGTCTTCCAAAACCGAGATGGCACAAACGGTTACGGGCATGTATGGTGGTCAATGATGAAGGATGAAATCCCAGTGACAAACACAACAACGGACCTTTTTTTCCCGTCAATCTTTATTGTCACCAGCTTGAATTCCAAACCAAACATCTGTTCGTCGCATTCTCAAAGGCGGTACTCGTAAAAGCAAAATTAAACACCCTTGCCGCAAGTGGCAAGGAAACAATAATTCTATTGTCTGCAAGCTGCTGGGTACCTGTCCCAGCCGTTTGCCCTTCAGTCATCTGATCATACACGAAACGCACAAAACCAATGTCGTCAGAAAGACAGTAACATTCATTTGAAAGGTCAAACCAATGAACGAATTAATCAAACAAATTCACAAACAAATTAATTTTCCGTGGTCAAGTGAGTCAAAGACAAGTCATTCATCGACGGTGCACAAGAAGAGGAGAATCGGCGCAGAGCAGTCATTGGGTTCGAGATACCTGTGACAAGAGCGCGCATCCGAGCGAAGGGTAAGAAGCACCGATGACGCAGGCATCAAGAATTAACAACAAATTGGCCTGAATGTCCGGTCAAACTCGAATCACGAAGTGATCGACGGCGTGCCTGAAGGTAGATAACTAACCCAAGTCTTGGTGAAACCGCCTGAAACGAAATGCAAAGAACGTGCAAGGAGCGGGCAATCTCAGATTCCTCTTTTTTTGACCGATTGCTGCGCTTCATTGTAACCGTGGCAGTCTTTCAAATCCCAACAAAGCCACAGCAGACTAAGTGTTCCTGCAACTGCATTGACATAAAAAAGACAGCTAAATAAGGACAGCAACCGCTCCAAACGCAAGACACAACAAAAATTTTTTTTTGGGCCGTGCCGTGCGCGCTTGAAGCTCTGACGGTCATCAATCTATTGATTTAGAATGTCAATTCCGACGCATGAGAATAAAGTGAAACAGAAACTAAGGTGTCACCCATCCAACAACACAAGCAACACGCCAACACAAACAGCTTCATTAGTCCAGATGACTCAATGATGAACCTGGAAGAAGCTCCTTCCATTTCACTGCGGTCCAGAAATACCCTAATGTAGAAGAAGGAAATAACCAGGCAGTCTGTACTGTAACGTTGGGTAGTTCTATCATAGGTTTTCTTCCGTCCAAGACTCCGTCCACAATGAAAGAGTTCATTGTGTGCTGCTTGCCACTCTGTAAAGACACAACAAAATACTACCAGCCTGTGGCCAGGATGCTCATTGATGTCTGGGGATGTACTTACCACTATTGGGAGCATCAATGGTAATGTTGCTCCTCCTCTACAACCTTCCCCTGTTTCTGGCGAGGAGCAATTCTTCTTTGATCGCTCTCTCTGTCATGAAGAATAAAAAAAATATTTTTTACTTGGGCAAGAAGAGCGGCGTGCTTGGCAGCTATGGAAAGAGAAAGTCAAGCATTTCAGGAAAGATCCGGCCATGGGCCTGAAGAAGAGGGCTTCAAGGGGGCTTTAAAGGGGCTTCAAGCCTTCAACGCCAAAGAGGGCAAGGCTTGAAGCAGCGCAAGGCGGTTTTAAGAGGCTTGAAGGTGACTCGAAGCCTTCACCGTTGAAGGGCTTCGAGGGGGCTTGAAGAGGGCTTGGGGGGCTTCAAAGGGGTTTGGAAAGAAATGAGAAGATCCTGTGCGTAGAATCTGACTTGTGTTTTTTTTGGGCACGCAGCGTTGCAAAATTGCTCACTAAAACACATGTTTGTCCAAACTTCGACTTCTGATTCCAATTCTTGTGATGTGCAACTTGTCGTGTGTTGACTTGTCGTTTTTCAACGTTCCCTCGTACAAATTGTTGTTCAAGGTGTGGGTGGATTGTGCTGTGCACGTTTTCCTATTCTTGTCCCACTTTCTGGACATCACAAATTCGTTCTGTCCTTTTCACTTTACTTAACTCTCAAGAAAATAGACTTCGCGACAGCTCTTTTTCACCATATCACAGTTCGTGGGTAGTTTGAGCCACTATGTTAGCAGCCATTCATACTGTACATGTATGGGCCATAAGTATGATGACTCACATCTAAGACTCCACCTCAGCAGTTTGCATTTACCAGCAATCTGCGGTTTGCATTTATGTGAAAATCCAACAACCC
>DF242659.1:38200-53046 GCA_000507305.1 Breviolum minutum Mf 1.05b.01 | reverse complement strand
ATTCAATTTTTGCGACTTGTTTTGGATCAGGCGATCCATGCCGTGATGCTGGCAACGAAAGGGCGAGGCCGCTTTTCAAGCCACCTTCTGAAATCATGCATATTGACTTTCTTTGAAAAAGAACGGCTCTTTCCCAAGGGCATAGTCAAAGAAATGGAATGTGTGCAATCATGGAGCTTGAAAATGGGGCGTGGTCTCCAACGACTCGTTTCTTAAAAGCGTTTTCTAAAAATGATGGTTTCATTTTTTCAACGGATGGATTCCCTGGTGGTAAACCTGTATTTCTGTATCATGTGCGATTTTCTTGAAGTTGTCCATTAGGCATGCATCAATTTATCGCTCTCTTAGGTAAGCCGCTTTCGCAGACTTGCCCAACGAGCAAAAGGTGCACAGCAACCACGCACTCGGGATCTCAAAGAACAACTTGAAAAAAATGGGATATGCGAATCTTGGCTGATAATTTGCATAGGTCATTCAAAAAAATCCATCTGCAGTCAATGAACCTATAGAGCTATAAATGCATTTCATTCTTGAGTCAAACTGCAGGACTTCTCGACCAATCACCCCGACATGGTGGATGAAGATGATGATGATCCGAACTCTTGTGACACTTTGTCTGAGCTGGGTTCGCAGACACCAAGTTCCGCGTCGGTGGTCACACCTAGGGAAAAGCATGACAAAAAGCTGGGCAGACTGGATCAACAAGCGGAAGATTGGAAGCTGCACACCCCTAGCAAATCATCGAAGGAATCCAAGTCTAAAGCTGAACTTCTCGAAATCGCGAACACTCTCAAGATGGCAATGGAAGCAGCAAAAAAGTCATCCGAATCAGAAAAAAATGGCGGCCTACCTCCGCATGTCTCTTAGTATCAATTAGTTACTGAGTTTCCAGTTTGAAATTCAAACACTTCCAGTTTTCTTCCAGTTTTGTTTTTTCCTGCATGTCTTTTGTTGGTGAGGTTCTCAAAATTCTGGAAGCCAAAAATCTGGCAGCGCCAGAGCCCTTTGCCCAGAACAAGCAGTACAAGCAGAACATTGATGAGAACCAGCAGGAAAAGCCAGAAGAACTTCCTTCTGGGTCTCAGGCCGTGAAAAAGAAACCGTTGAAGAAGAAGAAGGCGAAGCGTCCTGCACAAATCAAAGAGGTTGCTGTGGCTCCGGATGTTTCTACTGGGAAGTATGTTCCCCATGAGTATTCTGCTTCTAGGAAACAGTTTCTTTCTGAAAAAAGGTTGGCTGGTATGTCG
The DNA here is from genome assembly GCA_000507305.1 of Breviolum minutum Mf 1.05b.01. NCBI lineage: Eukaryota > Dinophyceae > Suessiales > Symbiodiniaceae > Breviolum > Breviolum minutum. The sequence goes on along the minus strand of DF242659.1, from coordinate 51,799 downwards.
GCAAGTGAGGCCGAGGAAGAATGGAAAAGAAGTGACGTGAAACGTCAACTTTTGTCCCAGGTCCCGTTGCAAGAGTTAAAGCGCCGTAAGTTCGTCCCGAAAGAATGTGAAATTAATCCTTGGGCCTGAAAATAGAGTTTCCTTATAACGCCATCTTATTTCATGGCTGTACAGCAAATACATCGTGATACATCTTAAGGTAGTTGTGTTTTTTGAAAATGTGGAATGTATGTGAAAACTGTGCTGGGATGAACTGAAAACTTTATTTGATGGGATCTGAAGAGTTTGTGGGCTATGCCACAAAGCATAATTCGTGCAATATGACTTGAAGACTTTGGCGAGCTCCTAGATATGCTGGCCATGTGGGGAAAATAAACCATTTGAGAAATTGCGGTGGTGTGGTTGTGAGAATGCACATGCCCGGTGAACATACACCTTGTCATGTACACACATCTTTGGGGTAGCATCAGTGTCCAAGAGCTGCTCTTTTGATGTTGCAATTCAAGGGAACATAAATGAAACCAGTAGAGATACAATAGCTTCAACCTCCCCCAATTTGCACCCAAATGTCACGAAACATCACGAAACTATTTCCTCACCAGAGGTTCAAAGTCTGACACGATGGTAGTGTTGGAGCTCCTGCGATGGAGGGCGCCAGCCAGTCTGATCCTGGCGATTGTGCTGTTGTGGCAGAAACCAAAGCTTGCTTTGAAGCCTGGGCAGCCTCACAATGACTTCGTTGATGTCTTTTCTGGTGATGCAGCTGTGAGCTTGGCTTGCTGGCAGCAAGGTATGGTCGGCTCAGCTCACGATGTGCGCTACACGAAGTTGATGGATCTTACTACGACGCACGGCTTTTCGTTCCTTTGCTTAAAAAAGATATTGTCAACTTGCCTCTTTAGTGCTTCTTTAGTGTTCAATCAAAATCACCCTGCTCGATAAAGGTTAGTGCTTCGAGAGCTTTGGTGTCTGAATGATGGAGGCATTGCTGTCTTTGGGATTTGCTGCAATAGCTTCACCAAGATGTTACTTGGCACTCAAAATGTTTGCAAAACATAAAGTCGCAATATCTGTGGTTTTGAAATTTGAAGTGTTTCAATGTTTTTGAGGTCGTTCAACACCCATGGCAGAGATGTCTTCAATGACTACAAGGGCAACCAAGGATACGAGTTCGTACGGCTTGGCAATCTTTTCTGTGCCAGACTGGCACTATGCATCCTTGTGTGCTGGTCAAAAGGAGTTCGGTGGATAGTGGAACAGCCCGAAGGGTCATGCCTTGCTCATCACCCACGCTTCCAGTTTATCCTCCAGGTTGGAAGGGCTACTTGTCCTGTTAAATTCATATAGGTCGATCCCGTTAATTCCTAGCTATGCCCCAGAAATAAAAATCATATAATAAAGGTTCACGACCTTACCTCATACTTACTTAACATTTTGCACATGTGTTTTCAACCGAGGTTTTCTCGACTTCCTTTTGGATGGGTGCCTTCGGTAGGGCCACACCAAAGAGGCACCGATTGTGGTCGAACTGCAACCTAATCCTTGCAGAAATTTCCAAACGAGGCACGGTACAGCTCTCGAACTTTGCGCAATGTTTCATATATGTGCCCAAACAAAAACCTGTGCCCTGTATAGGAGGACATCTTAGTCGGGAAGTTCTGCGATCACTGCCTGGTGTAAAGGATGGTGGGCTTGTGCGGAAATACATTGATAAGTCTGGAAAGAAGCGCCATGTAGGCGTTGCTTCAAAGCTCAAGCAGAGTCAGCGCCTGTGCTGCACATACTTGTTGATGTGTATGGGTTGTACTGTACTTTTGCAAATATGAATATAAGTTGCTCACAACTAAGGGCTTATACACCAGCCTTTGGACGGTTCATCGCAGAGCTTGCAAGCATACCGAGACAGGAGCGCTGCATTTTGTGAGCCGTTTCCATTACCTTTTACTTAGGGCCTGTCATATCCTGCTGTCAGGAACCACTTGCAGAACCCCGTGAACTCGTTAAGTTGGATACTACATGTGGTGACGCGGAGCTCTTTCAACGCTTCTTTTTCCCTAATGGTGACTGCCGTGTGCTTTTTAGGTGATATGTGGGACGACGTGACCTGTTTGCAAGATATATTTACCATTCTGTGTGTTTCATCTATATTCAAATTTCAATATGTACAGCTGGCTATACGTTTCCTGCTCAGGCGAAACTTTCTTCGGTCCTCAAGTACTTGGCCGGGTGCAAGCACTTCGCCCCTGCTGGTCGATGGGTGATGGCCTCGGAAGTGTTAGCTTGAACTTGGACCAGTTACATATATCACTGAATGATATCACAGCGTGTGTGTGAGTGTGTGTGAGGCTGATATCTTTGAGCAGCTGTCTTTGAAACGTTTACCTGGTAGGTAGGGCTATCGGAGTAATTCAGTGGCATATGTGGTAACTGACCACAGCCTGCTGGAAATTAGCCGAAGTTTGCGTTTACTGCAAGAATCTGCTTCGTGGGTGTACCGTGAAAAATCGTGATTTGAGCGTGAAAAAACCCTGAATGATCGTGAAAAAACCGTGAATTTCGTGAATTCTCAAAATGCAAAAATCTTCATGAAATTGAATGTGCCGTGGAATGGTTCTTGAATTGATTGAGATTGCTTAATCTATAGCCTTTTTGGCTTACAGTATACATCTGGGTGTGTTTCAAACCTTGGAACTCAACATGGCGGCACTTTGCAACCTTCCTTTTCCCATTCAGGAGCTGAGCTGGGAACGGTTTGATGAGGTGCGTGCACACCTCAAGGTGTCAAAGGCAGAGGCTTTCCAGGTGATGCTTCATGTGCTTGGTGCCCCTCCGAAGCCTTTACACGACCCTTAGCTGAACTTAAATATTATATATATACAGCAGTCTTTAAACAAGACTGCAAAATGTGAATCATATAAATCCATTTGTATAATTTTCCATCAACAAAGACTGCGCTAAAGTCGAATGAGCCTCAGGACAAAAAAGGATACACACGAAGAAGAACCTGAGGTGCCAGCGAAGACTGAGGAGGCGTCACCCGTCGAAGAGGCACAGCCAAAAGCAAAGGGGGAAGCGAAGGCAAAGGGCAGCCCTAAAGCAAAGGGCAAGGCGAAGGCAAAGAGCAGCCCTAAGGGCAAAGCAAAGAGCAAAGCGAAGGCCAAAGCAAAAGCTAAGGCCAAAGCAAAAGCGAAGGCAGCAACAAAAAGGCCTGCAACAAAAGAACGAGAAGATGAAGACGATGAGGAAGAGGAATCAGAAGAGGAAACGGAGGAGGAGGATCCCGAAGAAGACAACGCTTTAAGTGGATCTGAAGTTACTCGGACGAGGAAACCTTCTGTGCCTGTGGAGATTGTTCCTGTGACCACTTTGGCTGATGACACCAACTTGGAGGAAGCACTCGAGACCGCGATGGACGAGATAGAGAAGAAGGATCAGACCACACCTGAGGAATCTGAGAAGGAGGACTTGAAGAAGAAAGACTCGGGTGAGAAGGAACAGTCAAAGGAAGTCACGCCTTCAGTCGAAAACCAGAATCCAAAGACTCCCCTGGACACACAAGATACAGCGACTTGGCCCCTTGGTGAAAATTGGATGTTTCATTTCAAATGATGTGACATGACTTAGTCAATCCCTCTGGTATCACATTGGTACTTTGATTTTGAGGTCCTGCAGCACCCTGCAAAGAGGGGTTGAGTATGTCAACACGCAGTGTCCTGTTAAGGCTGGCACGGAGGTGGATACCATGTCCAATGCATCGACACTTGAGAACCTTGGCGTACATTCAGAATCAACGTCCAAATCATAACTTCATATATCTATCACATATGTCAAATGCATTTGATTGAAAAAATGCACTGCCTTTAGAAAAACGCTTTGCCTTTACTAAACTTTAGTGTTTCTGCGTATCCTTTTCTGTATTGTGAGGCTTGGTGCTGGCAGCCAATCAGTTTGTGAATCTACTCGGCTCTACATTGGTGTCTTGCAAGAGCGAACCAAAGCCCTGGAACTTGCAGCAGTTGCCCCTTCTGAGCCACATGCCCTTCGGAAGTCTCCAGAGGCTGCCTTATTCGAGGCACATATGCTGGCAACACGTTATAAACTTTTGTCAGTTCTTTCATGTATTATAATGCGACCTATATGTATATATATATATTATTTATATTATGTAAATTATATATATATATTAAATATTATATATATTATATATAGGATATTTTTCCTTCTTGTCTTTCAGTCTGCTTTTCTCATTTGACCATGCAGGCTGACACCATCCCTGCTGATTTGCAAGCAACAACAGCACAAGTTGCTGACCAGCAAGCTCAATCAGCAGCAATCCCTGAACTGCCCTCAGCTGCACCAACACCAGCAGAAGCTCCAGCAGTTGTTGAGCAGCCAGCACCCACGGCATTGCCTCCAGCAGCTCAACAAACAGCTGCACCAACACCGGCAGAACTTCCAGCAGCTGTTGCACAGTCAGCTGAAAAAGCACCTGCAGTATTGTCTCCAGCAGCTCCTCAACAAGCAGCTGCACCAACACCGACAGAACTTCCAACAGCTGTTGAGCAGTCAGCTGAAAAAGCACCTGCAGTATTGCCTCCAGCAGCTCCTCAACAAGCAGCTGCACCAACACCGGCAAAACCTCCAGCAGCTGTTGAACAGTCAGCTGAAAAAGCACCTGCAGTATTGCCTCCAGCAGCTCCTCAACAAGCAGCTGCACCAACACCGGCAAAACCTCCAGCAGCTGTTGAACAGTCAGCTGAAAAAGCACCTGCAGTATTGCCTCCAGCAGCTCCTCAACAAGCAGCTGCACCAACACCGGCAAAACCTCCAGCAGCTGTTGAACAGCCAGGCAAAGCACATGTGTTTGGTTCCGCTTCTTCCCCTGCAGCACCAAATCGGACATTGGAGCTTGCTGGAATGCAGGCTCTCATGTCAGCCCAAAAGGCACGGGAACGGGAAGCCAAGGAATCCAGGATTGACTGGACAACACATAAGAAGGAAGGTATGCGGCTCAAAAGACTTATGGAGGAGAATGCTGACGGTGCAACCAGCTTTCCAAACATGGCGAAACTATGGAATGGATCAAAGGAGGACGGAAGGGATGGCAGCTGGTACTTGATAAATATTTATACGTAGATTTACTTTCAAAAATCATATTTATATATATATATATTTATCATAATGTCCATGAGATTTCAACAAACCTCATTCAAAAGTCTGGACAAAAGACTTGTTCATATTCGTCCATGGCTCCAGGATCGGCGGAAACTTTTGCGAGATTGGGTGCAAACAAATGCAGATTGAGGCCGACATCCTCCTCAGCAAATCCAATTCAAGCAGGTTTGGCAAGAAACGCGAGCTTCTTACTGTTGGTGAGATGGTTGCAAAAGGCTGACCACGAGAGAAGATCGACGCCATTACAGCGAAGGGAGGTATCCCAGACGAGGATGTACCGCACTTGCCATCCTTGTACAAGTACTGGGTTGTTACTTCGTCTACGATCAATGATACGGAAGAGGTGCGACAAGATGCTTCTGTCCGAATCAAAGCACAAGGTGATGCATGCAGGACAGGACTCAAAATATAACTGAATTTTCTGAATTGTCTTTTGTAACCGTCTGTGATGATATGTACTTTATGATCTTTATGTGTTTTTGGTTTTGACTTCCTTTATAGTGCCTACTGGTGGCCCTCTTGATCAATTCCTTTCTTTCTACATGAATCATCTTTCTTAATCAATTCCCATGCCGTGCTTCCGTCAGGACAAGCCCAAAATGCTGCTCCAAAGGCTTCGGCTAAGAACAGGGCAAAAGCAAAAGCCAAGGCGAAGGCTGTTGCAGGGCATGCCTCCGCGCAGGAAGTTGGGCCCAAAAAACTTGAGGATGTCAAAGCTGAGCTGCGTGAACAACTCAGTACTATCTACTCATGTTCTTGACCCTTGACATATTTTCTCTTTCACTTCAAACATGTTTTTATCAACTCGGATATTATCCTAACGAGGTACCAGCTTGAAGAAGGAGCTCACTGGCACCAACAATGTGTGCATTGAACTCCCTTCGAAGAGTCCCCTTCGCACCAACTTGGCCCAGTACACAAAGCGCTTTGAAGAAGGATTGGAAGAGCATCTTAGCAGCAATGAACGTGAATGAAATTTGGACTCCTCTTATGTCCTGTTTTTCGAGGCTCAAGTCTATGAAGACATTGGCCAACTGCAAGGATTTGAAGCAAGAACTTGAAGAAGAGGCTTGGTAAAAAACTTGCTACTGAGTCTTGTTTTGAATTGTTTTGACATTCAAAATCTTCAGTGCCTACACTTGCAGGTGAAGTCGATGCGACTCATCAAGGCCCAGGCACGAGCTGTCTTGGCAGAGATCAAGAAGCAGAGTGCCGCAGCCTAGGTGTGAGTGATATCTGTAGGTTTTTTCCGAAATGGGGGGACACCATGAACCTTGCCAATTAGTAATCAAAACAACATCACTTCAGGATAACAAATGCAAATTTTCAACATCAAAAATCAACACCAACAAAACTGCACATTATATTATGTACAGTAATTGAATTCAACCAACTTCCGAACTGGTTCATCTTACAAACATATATTGGCAGGGCAGGTGTTGAATGGTTCATTGGATTGGCGACGTGCCCAATCAAATCTTGAGTTTATTGGCCACATGTGTGGCTGGGATTTCCTGAGAAGCATTTAGAAGCAATGTGCGAAATGAGCCACATGTAGCCATCACTTTATATCACCATATGTTCACCGAAACTGTTTGAGTTTGATGCCATGAATTCATTTTGTTTTAGTGGGTTGGGCGCCCCTAACATATATGTGCTGCATGTGGCTCACAATCCATATCTGAGCGGCAATGTGCGGAAAAAAAAAAGTTCGAGTTTGTATATGCGCCAGGTCTTGCAGAAACATATCAGTTTTGATCATCACACGTCTCCATGCTATGACCCCGGCGAATTGCAGGTGCCGATGAAGCCCCTTCGTCCTGGAGAGCCCGTCTACAGAAAGTTGAGGGCATGTCACTTGGGTTCACTTGGGAAAAATGAATTCAGCAGTGTTTGCCACTCAAAATGCACACTATACATGTACATATAATATATATATATATATGATTTGTATCCTGACATCTAAGGCTAGCTGGTGGCATTGGGAGTGGTGGTTCCACTGTGAAACATGCCTGCGAAATTGGTGAAGTTCTTGGAAGTGATGCTGGGCAGCACAAATCGTTTCAAACAGGTCGTGCAAAAAAAATGCTTCGGCTGAAAGTTTTCAATGTCATGTTCCAAGGAAATTTTCAAAGCGTTTCTTGGCAGCGACAAATGCTCCCAGTTTTGATTTGCATACAACGTCTGCTTCAATATTACAATCCTCACATTTCTTGTCACATCCGTTCAGGCCTAATCAAAATGAAGGGCGAGTTCACCAAGCAGCCGAGCGACATGGATTCGGCCTTGGATGCACTTTGGAGTGGAGACATTTACCCGTCTGCACTGGGCATGACACGGATGGGAGCCCGATTGTGGAATTAAAGAATTGGCCGTTTATCCTCCCACACACCATGGTTTCTTGATGAATACATGGTATCCCTTTTGCTGATGATGTCTTTTTTTGGGTGATTGTTGCAAAAACACTTTTTTAATATATATGCATTGGTTTATGTGTCTGTTCCACCTTCAACCCAAAAACTGCAGGCAACTGCATTAGTCAATGGCGGCTTCTTGAAGATGCTACTGCAGTTGGACAAAGTTGAAACATACTGGGTGCATATGCTTAGGGACTTTCCTGGCCATCCAGCCCGAAATATGCCAAAAGAATCAGCGCCTCTTTGCCTCTATGGTCGCTCAACTGATTTTTTGTTGGGGTGGGGTGACAATATTGCAATGCATGACCAATCAAAATTATTTGTTTTGACAAGATCTCGTCTTCGAGGTGATGAAGGCCAAGCCCTTGGAGAATCCTTTATGGCATTTCACTGGCAGCCAGCGTTGAGCCCCTGCCCCAAAAATGCTGGCGTCAGTCGCTTCATGATCACTACGATTCCATCTTCACACTATGTGTCTTGGCCAAATTGGTCTGATTGGAGCCATTGAAAAAACATTTTCCCTTGACGCAATATGCAGTTTGAGGTTTATGATGGATCGGTGAATTTGACTCTACAAGCTGCTGCGTCTATCATTGCAGAGTCGTTGAATAAGCTAGCCGATATTGGGGTCTCCATTCCTGGAAGTGACGAGTCTTAGCGCGAATAATTTCAACAGTCGGTACTGTAGAAGTCTTTTTGAGCCGCTGCAACCATTAATTGGGGCTCTAAGGACAGGAAACTCCACTTTTTCGTGATGCACTGGAAGGGTGACTGGAAGTACTTGAAGCAGCTGTTCAACTTTGACCGCCATCCATCGACCGAACAGGCCGGGCCATATATATTGTTGTTTCTAGAAATATATATATATATATATGTATTTCTTTCACCTGACTATAATGATTTTTTTAAATCATATGTATATATATAGACATATGAATCTTTACTTGGTCCATTTTTAACCATCCAATGACACTGGGTTCCCACGCACTGATCCCGCATCCACTGCCCTTTGGCAATATTGTCCCAAACCATTAAAAAATGAAATCATAGTGATAGTGTGCTATATGTCGTACAGTAAAGCTATGTTAAAAAGACCTTCTTCCCCCAGAAACATTGACAAAGGTTTGGAAACTAGAAATATATGTCTGATGGTAGAACCTATGATACATTAAATACACCTAGGTCAGGCAGGCAAACGTAAAGCTTGAGCCATGTTAATTGTGGACGTCGTTGTTTTGTGGTTTTTGGGGTCCAAAGTCAAAAAAAATTCAAAATACATGTCTCCCTCACCAATTGTGTAATTTTTCGGATGCTCTTTTTTGTTGCCTGTGCTGGCAGTGCAACTGCACAAAGGGGTCCTTGGATCTTGGCATGGCGTACACGAATGTCCGTGCCGATGCGCCCTGGAGATTAACTAAGTTCACCACACTGCCGTAATCTGTTGTCCCCACGTTCTGCATTGCAGGGGCTTCGACATACGCATGATCTCGGCGGACCTGTTGCATTCTTTTCACCTAGGTACTGGACGCGACCTGATTGGCAGTTGTGTGAAAATCTTGGTGCAGCAGAGATACTGGCCTGGCAGCAATATTGACAAAAGCTTGGCACGGGCTACAGTTCAGCTGCGAAGGTATGCAAAAGACAGAAGGCTGTCTCTGACCGTGAAACGGCTGTCAAAGCAGAACCTGACTTGGGCGAGTGACGCGTTCCCCGAGATGAAGTGCAAGGGCTACGATACGTATATAATTTTGGCCTGGCTTTGCTATGAAATGGAAATGGCACCTCCAACGTCCGTGGAGCCAAGCAAGCAGCTCATGCTTGACCAGCTAGTCCTTTGTGTGTGGGCTGCTGATTCATGGGTCAGGCTTCTTACTACGAGCGGGACCTTCCTGACGGAGTTGCAGGAGTATCACAAACGTGTGGTGGGAAACATCTTCCTGACAACCTATGTGGCGCTGGCAGCCGCATCTGTGGGTCGTGGGGAGCGTCTCTGGCGAACGAGACCCAAGCTCCACATTTTTTGCATGAGATGGTGCTGGAAGCCAAACCTTCTCATCTTAATCCCAACACCGGGAGGACGTGGATGGATGAGGACTGGGTAAAGCGGGTGATGAAGGTTAAGAAAGGTGTCCATAGACGCACGGCCACTGAAAGCTGCCTTCGCCGGTACCTCCTTGGGCTTCCTGGAAAGATGCTTGAAGCAGTGTCGTCTTTGTAGAAAAAGGAAAGTGCTGCGAGAGGCTGCGTGGTTTAGGCTTCTAGAAGAATAAGATTTCAGTCCAAGATAGTTCCAAAGACTAAAACGACAAAATAAGGAAAACATGTTCATTTGAAAGGTTTTCAAGAGCTTTGGCGCAGCCATTCCCACAAGAGGTCAGTAGACCGCGCTAGTGAGTTGAAAGCCCACAAAAAAACAAAAAACAACAACCACTCAAATTGATAGAAGATTTTGTTTGGAAAATGTTTTAATTTGGAGGCCACCTTTTGGGAAACGGACCAGTTGCCTCTTGGATGTGGTCGTCTTCGCGTCTTTCCGATTGCTGTCTGGTTGCCATGTAGAGGCTCGAATCTACTCATGAGCGTGAAAAATCGTGAAAAAATGAGATGTTCTCTCCTGCCAGCTGAGGTGATCGAACAGAAGATGTACCTCGCTTAGTTGTACGAATGAAGGTCTATAGGGTCCAGAAATACCAGTCACCGTAGTTGTCGCCGGTCCCCACGTGATCTCTTGATGACGTTCTTCCGGCACCATTCCAGAGTCCAGTAACTCCTTCAAAGTATCCGTTCCCACCAGGCCACTCGATGCGCCTGGGTCCACCAAACCACACACTCGTCGACCTCGCACCATATGAAAGTTCTCGGCATTCTCCACCTGCGGGAAGTTGAGCTTCTTGACCTTCACCGTCAACTCCTCGTCGTCCGTCTTATTCTCCTTCTTCTTCTCAAAGCATACTCGGCGTTCACCAAGTAGAAATCCATTCTTGTCCGGGGAGTCAACATGGATCGTCCTCTCCTTGTTGATCGGACTCTCAGGCTCCTTGGTGAAGCTCAGGCAAATCTTGCTATGCCTCGTTGCTGAAGTATTCATGTAGTTCTCATCGTCCATCCAATAGCCTCGCTTGCCATAGCCCTTCCTGTGACCATAGCTCGGGCCTTTTCTCTTACCATAACCTTTTCCTTTTCCTTTGCCATATACTTGCCGAAACCTTTCTTACCTTTGCTGCTTTTGCCAAATTCCGCTTCCCTTGGATTTCCCGGAAGCATCACCCATGGGACAAGAGTGTGTGTTATGCCACTTCGAACCACACGTAGCACAACCAAGTCCCACGCTTCCTTTTCCTTTGTTCTTGCCCTTGTAGTACTCAAAGTTCTCCGCATCTTGCCCAGCTCCTTCAACACCATTGCCTTCTTCTTCTCCAGGAGGTAGATCATCCCAGCCTGACTCATACCAGGCTTGGTCTTGCCATCCTTCTTCATCACCGTGATCTCCATGCCAATCGCCTTCATACCATCCATCTTCGTACCATACCTGAAATGGATCCATCTCTTCATAGTAGTAGGAATCATACCAAGGATCCTCCATCCAGTATAGTCGCTCACCATGCTCCATGACGAAGCATCATCATCCATCTTGTGCTCCTCATAGTGCAGCGTTGGATTGTTTCCATGACCATCCAGCGATCGGTTAGCCATCCGTAGTAGCAGCGTCCTGATCTCCTCGAATCTCCTCATGTCACAGTGCACTTGTAGGAGAAGATAGTCCACCGCCTTCGTCGACAAGCCACTGGATTTCAGGTACAGATACGTTCTGGCCACGGGGTTTATCTCGAGACCTGCATGTGTAATTGCTTCTTCAAGGTTTTTCTGCCACTGCACAGACCATGCTTGTAGGGACAGTCTGCCGCGTCGGAACTCGAAGAAGGTCTCGAGAGCCTTGGTGGCCTGGAGTTGTTCTGCCTCGCCGAATGCAGACCGTAGCTCGTTAAGAAGTGATTGAACACCAGATGGTATCATCTGCTGAATCACCTGTCCCGACATGGGATCTCGCACTTCTTCTACAGAAAGCTTCACAAAGGCTGCATCGCCAACATCCACATGTCCAGTTGGATCCGCAAGCCTCAAGTTCATAGCGATCTGCTGAGCTCGGCCACGTAACATTGAAGGGAATACTAGTGGCCCCACGGCCTCGTCCGGCCCGTCATACAGCCTATACCACATCTTCAATCGTCCCAGAAACAACTTCAGTGGATATGACGGGTCGTTCGGCGTCCATCCAGGCGGCACTTCTCGTCGATACTCTTCAAGTGGGATGCCATCACCAGGTCGCCATCGCCACAGCTCGTAGTGTAAAAGACGTGGGCTCTGTCACCAAAGCGAAAACTAAGTGGGAAAGGGTCCCTGGTGCTCCGCAGCCAAATTCGGAAAGGCAGCTCTTTTAATACTTGGGCCAAAAAATGCACCTGGTACGCACCAAATGTCAAGTACTTCGTAGTACGGAGTAGTACTTTGTAGTACGGAGTATTACTTTGTAGTACTGGAGTAATACTTTGTAGTACGGAGTAGTACTGGAGTACTTTGTAATACGGAGTATTGTTTTGTAGTACGGAATAATACATACTGGAGTAGTACTTTGTAGTAAGGAGTAGTCCGTGAGTAGTACTTTGAAGTATGGAGTAATACTGGAATAGTACTTTGTAGTACTGGAGTAGTGCTTTGTAGAACGGAGTAGTACTGGATGGACGTCGTTCTGAAGTCCTTTCGGTCGGAGTAGTACTTTCTAGTACAGAAAAGTACTTTGTAGTACGAAGTAGTACTGGAGAGGTACGGTTTTTGTGGTGATGTGGTGGTGTTTTTGTGTTTTTGTTTTGTGCGTTTGTGGTTGGGGGTGTTTTTGTGGTGGTGCGGTGGCGTTTTTGTGGTGGTGTTTTTTGTTCTTGTGGTGATGTTTTTGTGGTGGTGTTCTGTGTTTTTGTTGGTGGTGTTTTTGTGTTCAGTGGAGCAGTACTTTGTAGTACTGGCGCAGTACTTTGTAGTACTGAACGAGCGCTTTGTAGCACTGGAGTGGTACTTTGCAGTACGGAGTAGTACTGGCGTAGTACTTTGTAGTATACACTGGATTATAGTACTGGACAACGTGGAATGACATCACATCACATAACATCACACGTCGAAAATCACCACATTAACACACCACAGGTCACCTCAGAACCAACCACATTACTTCATCAGAACACATCACCTCAACAGACGCCAACTTTGTTCGAGTCATCTCAGAACAAAGGTTCGATCAATCAAGGCTGTCACAAACGCTTTTATAGGCACATGTTCTTTTGATTTATATTTACTTTGCCTTTTTGATTTTGAAACTTCCGGCACCGCCTCGTGCGGTACTACTGGTACTACAACAAAACATACAGTGCGATTGATTTAATAATGTGAATTTATGTGTGTGTGTGTGTGAATACATATGGGTTTAATCAGAGAAGACATCCTACACCATTTAGATGATGAAAACGGTACGGTAGAGTGTGTTGATAATGTACTAGAGGTGTGTTCTGATTGAAGTTAATCAAAAAACATTATATAAACAAAAACAAAATTATAGGACCGGACAACCCCACACGTTAAACAAAATTTAGGTAAAAGAGAACGTGTGGAAAAATGAAATAGAGAAGTAAGAGAATTGAAAGGATGGAAGGGGGAAGATGTCGGGGGTGAGTTGTTGTTGTAGTTGTTGTTGTCCACCACAAAAACACCGCCACAAAAAACACCACCACAAAAACACAACCACAAAAACGCTACAAAAACACCACCACAAAGAACACCACGACAAAAACACCACAAAAACACCACAACAAAATACCACAAAAAACATCAGCGCAAAAACACCACCGCAAAACACCACCACAAAAGCGCAAAAAAACACCACAAAACACCATCACAAAAACACCACAAACACACCACCACAAAAACACCACCACAGCACCACAAAAAAAAAAACAGTAGC
>DF242659.1:13490-26164 GCA_000507305.1 Breviolum minutum Mf 1.05b.01 | reverse complement strand
GAGGTGTGTTTACCTTAACATTACTGTTTTTTTAATTTGTTTTTCTCTTACTTGGATTGGCTGGTGGTGTAGTAAATGGTTAGCACATTTACATCCTCTTTATAACCATCTAGTAAACCTTTTCTAAATCTATGTTAAATAATTATAAAGCCTCTAGTCAAAGCTAAGCTTTTAAGGCATTTAGCTAATTATGTTAATTCATGTTAATTTTCCTAGGCTAAGTTAACCCTTTAGCTAAAAAAGCTAACCCCTTAGCCCCTAGACAAAATGTCTTTTTTGTACATGGCATGCAATCACATGAGCCAGCAGGCTATGTATATTTTGTGGATTCAATGAGCATTTAGTTTGGAGCCAACATGGCTATTTGGAGCCAACTGGCTATTGTTTCACATGGAGCCACTTGGCTACTTGAAGCCATGTTCTTTGCAGGAATTATGGTGTGTTTTGTGGTGTAGGGCTTTGAAGAGATGTTCTGGTTGGTCGACACAAGCACACAGACATGCACACACACACAAACAAACAAACACAGCAGTCCACGACCTTGGGGTTTCACACCAAGAAGACAAGTCAGAGCTCTTTAGCTACAGCTAGAGTTGAGCCATGGCTATCCCTAGAGCTGTAAAGCTGGAGGCCCAGCAGCTCCTGGATTCCAAGCAGCCTGCCAACTTGAAGATGGATAAGTTGAATGGCTTGTTCTTGAAGAATGGCTTGGCCAGCTACCAGACAATTTCCTGTTCCCAAGTGATGGTCCATCCATCCAACAGGGGAGGAAGTATGTTGAATGGGCATGATGTCAAGGCCAAAGGCAGCCAGATCATGGAGCAAGGCCTCAGGTTGGACCTGCTAAAAGCTTCCTCCTGTGCCTTTGAGCTGTCAAAGCTGCCAGCAGTCAGGAAAGAGCAGTTTGATGCGAACATTCAGCTGTCCAAGACCCAAGAAGGCTTCTTAGCACCTGTCCAGGGCAATGAACTTTACCTTTCAGTGGGTGGATCTCACACTACAGTAGGCCATGGTGTGGTTTCCTTGGAAGAGAACTACATGAAGCAACAAGGTCACCCTGTGCAAAGAGCCATTGACATTGGCTGGAAGTGGCTGGCCCTGTCTTCCTTGCTGGAAGAAAAGTTTCCATCCTTACCCCTGTTGTATAGCTCCAGCTTGAACTCAAGCAATTCTGCACATGTTGCAGCAGGGGAGAGAGTGCTTGGCTACAATTGCCCACTATGTCAAGCTTGGCAAGAGCTTGGAACAAGCTACTGAGCTGACCAAGCTAGGTGAGCCAGCCTGCAAGGAGTATTTGGATACTATCAGCCACTTTGCCAGTCTTTTTACTGGAGGAGAGCAAATGCCATTGGTGGAGTTCTTGACTAGCTTCTGCAACTTGGTATTCAAATAATTTTGCACTGGTTTTGAAATGTGTTTCCCAAAAATCATGTGAATATACTGGATAGGGACAAGTTCCATAATTGACATTGACCTGAGGTAAAACCTTTGGTGGTTCTTTCCTCCTTGGCAGTGAGTTCATGAAAGCTATCACCTACACAGACTGGAAGATCATGGGCACTATGCTACCTTTCTGGAGGGTAGCTTGCATAGCTACACAACTGACTTCCCTCAAGGTGGTTGACAAAGTTTCCAAACTTTTGAACAAGAGTGATTTGGAAAGGCTCAAGAGCCACCAGGCTAGCAAGTCCTTGTCAGATGTTGAAACACTGTTGGGCACAGCCTGGAAGAGCTTGCAGCTTAGTGGTCATTTGTCTGAAAACCAGAAAAGGGCTGTCTTTGGCAGGTATTGTGTGAGGCTGGCCCTGTTTGTGACACAGAAGCAAAAGTTTGGGAGAGAAGAGTATGCTTGGCAATCTGTTGAGGAGATCACCAAAGCTTTTGCTGATGAGAGGGCACAAACTGCTACCAGCACACCGGTTGCCAGCCCAGTTGTGAGCACTCCAGTTGCTAACCTGCTGGAAATGAGCAAGTCTGACATGGCACTCCACCAGAACAAGCACCTTGAGCTGGGCAAGGCATACTGCAACCCAGAGTTGCATGACAAAAAACTCTTTGTTTTCAAGTCCATGTCTGATGATGGCTGCAAGTTTGAACACACCACCCTGTTGGGGGAGAAGCTTGTGGAGGATGTGCCTTTGGGTGAAAAGCTCAAAGATTGGAAGAGAACAAAGAAAGAGCCAGCTGTCCCATTGGACAAGGCTATTGCTGAGCAAAACCGTCCAAAGCCGCAAGGTGTTTGCTGACATGCTTCAGATGGCACAGTACCAACTAAAGCTGCATGAAGAGCACAAGAACAACCCTGTGACTGCTGAGGACATTGGATTTGTACAGAATCCTATTGGCACTTTTGCAAGGAAGAAGTTTGCATCTGGGAATTGAGCCTTGTAGCTTTTGGTAGCCTGGCACTGGCAAAAGACAACTCCAAAGGTGTGCACCTCATGCATGGATTTGTCATCCAGCCACCTAAGACAGCCACTGACTTCTGCAAGTTGGATGACAAAAGCATCCTTTGCCCTTTTTGGTTTGTCAAAAACACTGCTGACCCGGATGCTGTGAACATGGTCTTGAAGACAAAATCATCTGGAGCACCTTGCTATGTCAATAGCAGCGCAGTGTTGCCAGGTGAGCTCCTGCTAGCAGCAAATGAAACTTTGCTCAAGAAGGTGGAAGCTGGTAGCAAGGAAGCAGCTGCTAAGGAACCAGCTGCTAAGAGGAAGAAAATAACATGATCCTGCCAGCAAAAGGCTGGGGCAGTTTTGCAAGACTGTGTTTGTACCAGGACCTGCTGGTCCGCAACCTTGGCAAAAAATGAATCTTTCACATCTGCAGTGCATGTTGAGCCTAAGGCTAGACCCACCATTGAGCCTTAGCAGGCTAAAAACATGTTGGTTTCTTTTGGCAGGTGCTCAAAACCCCTTTGTTGCATCAGAGCTTACCAGCTAGCCATGGAGTCTGGCCTTGAAATTGACAAGCAAATCATTGTCAAGACTGGTGGCAGTACCATCAAGGTTCCATCAGAGGTGCTGTTTGAACTTGAAGATGGTAGAACTTTCCTGAAGCTTCGACCAAGCCATTTTGCAGTTGTGAAGATTATCTGCCCTTAAGTGAAAGAGAAAAACTTTTCCCTTGCTTCTGGCGACAAAATCAAGCAGCTCCAAACAATGGTCCAAGAAGCAGTTGCGAGCAAGCTTGAAGAGCTCCAAAAAGCTAGGGAAGAAGAAACAGGCGAGCAAGAGCTATTTGCTGGAGCCCAAGCTAAAAAGAAGCGGAGGTTGCCACCACTTGGACAAAGTGTGGGTGAGCTGCCTACCTCCTTGGATGTGAGCATCCAAGGGAAAGTGGTCACTTTCATGTGGCCTCGCAAAGGCATGGTTGACATAGCTGTGTTGCTAGAAGTTGACCACCTTGGTCCTGTGATTGAATTTTTGGCCACTGACTGTGATATGTGTAAAGCTTCTGCCAAGAGGACTTACAACAAGTCTGGAAATTTCATCAAGAAGTAGTGCCAGAGAACAGCTAGAAGGGGAGGAAAAATCTCTTTTAGTTCTTTGAAAGCTGAAAAGCTACAGTCTTTTGTTTTTTTCTACATGGCATCAGGCCTCAAACTTTTAGAGCCTAAGGGCTACACAACCCAAAAGTCTTAGGTTAATATCCTAAAGAACCTCATAGGGTTTATAACTTTTAGAACCTTAGGGCCATAACCTAGAGAGCCTTATAGGGCTATAACTTAGAGAGCCTTAGGGCTATAACTTAGAGAGCCTTAGGGCTATAACTTAGAGAGCCTTAGGGCTATAACTTAGAGAGCCTTAGGGCTATAACTAGGTAGCCTAATGGGTGTGTGTGTTTTTGTGTTTTGTGGGATGTTTCCTCATGTCTGCAATCTGACCATCTGAGGCAATATGCTAAGCTCATTGGAGTCTGGCAAGCTGCTCAGGAGAGCATGTGCGATGCTATGGTGTGGCAGAAGGAAGAGCTTTGGCTATTTTACCAGTGGAACTCATGGTTTATAGCCGACAAGCTGGTGCCACAAGATCCTAGCAACCCAGAAGAGGATCCCTGGGAGAATGTGGTGGCCTATGCCAGGATTGCCGGTTTGGAGTGGCAAGAGAAGCAGGTCCCAGGTGGACAAGTCTTCCTGCCTTGGAATTCCCAGAGCCAGCTGAGGGCTACCGCGTCCTGAGCAAAAGCAACTTCATCATAGAGATGGCCAATGAGCTCTGGAGCTACTACCAGACAGAATTGGTAAATAGCCAGGAGCTCAACGACCAGGTCAACCAGCTACAGCAGGAGCATGCAGCTCTGCAGGAGCAGCATGCTAATGAGTTGAAGATGGTAAGGGAGGAGAAGACTCAACTGCAGCAGCAACATGCCAGGGAGCTGCACCAGCTACAGGGTGGGCAGCAACAGCAGCCAAATGTGGCAAAGGCCTGGATGGACAAAGCAGCCAGCTTGGAGCAAGAGCTGGAGCAGCTAAAGTACCAGAAGTCAGTCATAAAAAGGCAAAGGGACCTTTTTGCAGAACACTGTCAATGCTGGCAAAGGAGGAGCCCCAGTACCTTGATTGAAAGTGTTATAGAATTTGTTTTCCTGCTGTGCATCCTGAGGCAACTGCTACTGGCCCTTCACCTGCTGGCAATTGGTTGGGTGGGCAGCCTCCTGGTCCTCCACCTGGACCTCCTCCAGCACATGCCAAAGGAGCTCCTGGCTATGCAGCCTCAGGCTGTGGATCCACAGGGCCTGGATCTTCTGGCTATGCTCCAGGACCTTTTTTTGGATGAGTGTGAGCGCATGGTAGAGGCTGTGGGCTATTTCTTTTTTTTGAGCCTTAGGGCTATGATTATTGTTGAGCCTTAGGGCTACATAGAAGACTGAGCTCCAGGGCTATTTTTTGTTTTAAGCTTTGTTTTTTGTTTGTTGGAGCCTTGCGGCTATTTTTCTTTTGTGGCATTTGCGCAGGAAAGGCCACTGTCAAGGGAGGCAAGCCTCAAGGATCATGAGCTTCCTTGAAGCATGGATGGCAAAACAAAGCTGTGGCTCTGTGTGGAGCT
The DNA here is from genome assembly GCA_000507305.1 of Breviolum minutum Mf 1.05b.01. Taxonomy (NCBI): domain Eukaryota; class Dinophyceae; order Suessiales; family Symbiodiniaceae; genus Breviolum; species Breviolum minutum. Next base: position 21,113 of record DF242659.1, on the reverse strand, counting down.
GCTTTGCTGCAAGAAAGGCCATGTGTCTATGCTCAGGAGCCTTCAGGCTATAGTTTCAAGAGCCTCAGGGCTATATCTATTAGAGCCTGAAGGCTATAAATTAGAAAGCTTTAGGACTTTTTTTTCATGAAAGAAATACTACAAGACTTTGACAGAGTCTATTTGGTCCACAGGCTCCCTGGCAGCAAGAGAAAATGGAATAGATTTCCTTCAAGCTTGTGGGCAATAATTTTCCTTTGAAGCGTCCATCCCAGGAATATGGAAGAGACACCTCCCTTCCAGGAGCTGGTGAATCAACATGTGCGAGTGGTGAGGGAGCAGGGCTGGGATGCCATGTACGATTACTAAGAGGCCAAAAGAGCTCCCATGCCTAGAAGCCACTCTTCCATGAAAAATGTGTGGAAAAAAAAACGTACTGTCTGCTTTAGAGTTGTTTTGTTTTTTTTTTCTAGGAGCCTCAGGGCTATATGTGAGCCTGTGTGCTAAGTAGAGCCAATGTTCATGTTATCTGTTTGAAAGCAATCATTGGGTCACTGGAGCCTTAGGGCTATATCATTGGAGCCTCAAGGCTAGCAAAATGCAGTTGAGCCTTTGGGCTAGTCAAAATAAATGCTATGATTGCAGCTACAGCCTCAAAACCCTGGAGCTTCAATAGCTAGTAGATAACGACTAGCAATGAGTGGGCCCACAGAAGAGCAGAAGCGGCAAAAGCTGATGTACGATAGTGCCCATTTGAAGAGATGGGGTGTCTTCAGAGACATGCAGCCTTTGGTCCATTGCTGGACAGATTCTGCCGTAGTCCTGCTTGGACCTGATCCTGATGAGTAACTTGGTCAAGAAAATCAAAGAAAAAATCATGGGCTCTGGATGGAAAACAGAAAATCACAAAAAAAAACAGACCAATTCAGTCCACTGAATTCCAAAAAGGCTTTTTTTGAGCAATTCAGTACACTGAATTGGTTTATAAATAAAGGCATTTTGAATTCAGTCCACTGAATTGGTTGGCCCTTTTTTGACCAACCAATTCAGTGCACTGAATTGGTGCTACTTTTTTGAAAAAACCTCAATTCAGTGTACTGAATTGGTGGGTTTCTGGGTTAGGGATAGAACTCAATAAATTGAATTCATATTTTTGTTTTTTTTTGAAATTCATTCATTGCAAAATTATTTTCAAGCCAAATTTTTTCCAAGAAATTTTGGATCGGGTTTTTCAAAAATGTTTCCAATTTATTTTTTCACAAAAGCAAATAATCAAGTTTTGTAATGATCTAATTAGACCCATTGTGTTTTCTTTCTGGAGAGCCTCATGGCCACTCTACAAGAAAACAATTAGAAACATACTGATAGAGCCTGAGGGCTACTTCTTCCAGAGCCTTCAGGCTATTTCAAAAAAAATGCATGTCTAATTCACTTTAGGAGCCCTTGGGCTACAAAAAAACAAATATATAAACTAAACAGCTTCAAGGTATAACCTATAGAGCCTAAGGGGTAAGATCCAACTATATATATATATATATATGTGCCTGTGTGTGCTCTCAAAAGATTTCAGGGCTACTTGCAAAAGAGGCTGAGGGCTATAACCTACAAGGAGCCATTGGGCTACACATTAAAAAGTATCACTTACAACTTTACGGTAGCCTAAGGAATACTATTAAAATAAATACAAACATATAAGAGCCTATAAAGGCTATAACCTCTTATAAGGAGCCATAGGGCTACAAATTAGAAAGCTTAACTTAAAACCCTGAAAGAGTCTAAGGACTATCAAAATATCCATAGTTTTATATCATGGAAAGCCTTTAGGCTACAAACTCAAGAGCCTGAAGGCTATCACTTACAGGGGGCTTTAGTACAACAAGTTGGAAAGACTTCTGGTTATAATCAAAAGAAAGAGTCTAAGGACTAATATCCAAATATGAAAGGGTTTCTATCCTACATGGCCTTAGGGCAACAAGACAAAGAGCTTGAGGGCTATAACTTCTAGTGAGCATAAAGGCTACAAATTAGAAAGCTTTACATAAAGCCTAGAGAGAGTCTAAGGACTATTATCAACATATCTAGAGTTTGGTTATAACCAGAAGTCTTTCTAACATATTGTACTAAAGCCACATGTTGCAGCAGGGGAGATGGAGTGCTCAAGCTTGGCAAGACTTTGGAGCAAGCTGACCTAGGTGAGCCAGCTTGCAAGGAGTATTTGGAAACAATTAGCCACTTTCTAGAGCTCATGAGCTCAAGAAGAAGAAACAGGACCAAAACAGATCACATACGTTTTTTTGCAACAGACTTTTAGGACAAAGTCCTGGGCAAAGCCATGGATTGGTCCACAAAGGATTTCGTGAAGGAGATAGATGATGTGGCCCAACTATATGCACTGAGCTCATGTTCCAGTATGGCTACCAGCATGATTGCTTCCTTGGGAAAGAAGCTTTCTACTGCTGTGAGCCTGAGGGCAGGAGATTATGTGTCTTTGATGCAGCATGTGGATGGCAGCAAGCTTCCTGAAGAGCAGAAGCTAGAACTGCAGAAGACTCTGAGCCAAGTCGCTAGTTCCAATGGCCAGCAAAGTGTGGCAAACAAGTTGGTCAAAGAGCCTCAGAACATGCCCAATGTCCCAGCTTACTTGACACAAGCTGATTGGGATGTGCTACTGCAGGGTGATTTGGACAAAGCGCCACATGTTCTGGTGGCAAGGCTCAGGCTATGTGGGATCACTTCCCTGAAAGAAGATAGCAAGAAGGTTTGCATTGCTTTGCTGGCGCAATAATTGCTGTGGCATGGCCACAAGATGCCTGACAGCCAGACAATCTACAAGATGGCACAGCAGCTTACTGTCTTGTTCAATGCCAGCACCTGTCAAGAAATACCCGAACCTACCCACTGAGATGGGGGGGCAATGGGTGGCTGAAGCCTATGGCCCAAATGAAAAGCCAGTGCTGAAGGATTTGCCTCAGCTAGCAGCGTCATGAGCTATGCGCCTGTGAGGTCCACTAGCAAACTCCTTGAACCAAACAGCCAGGCACAAAGCAGCCATGGGAATGGCACAGACACATCCTCACAGATTGTGTCCTTGCTCACTACCTTGGTGAACCAAACACAAGCAGCCTCAACCATGGCAAGTCCACAAGGTAGGGTCCAAATTTTTGATTTTACAAAGAAGGACCAGTGCCTAGCCCCTGGCACTACACATGCTCTTGCTTTGCCTCAGCCTGGACACCCACGCAGCAAACTGCTGAGCAAACAGAAGCTGCATGCACAGTGCCCAAGCCAGGTGAACAACTTGCACTGCCAGCCCCACCCCTTCCAACTCAGCAAGAAGCAGGACAAGAACAGAAAACAAATCCTGAACCAGCTGCTAAGAGTTTGGAGGACTATGAAGCAGAAGCCATGGCAGCTTTGCAGACAAAGAAAAATCCAAGCAACACCAAGAGCAGAGGCCTCAAAAGACCTTCGGCTGCAATCTCCAAACAAAAGGCAAAGCCAACCAAGATGGAGCCAAAGGCTAGGGGTGCTGCCCAAAGCAGCTTCTGCAAGGGGACACAAGCAGAACCAACCTGGCCAGGTCCAAATCAAAGCTGGTGATTTGGCCAAGTATGGCTGCAAGAGGTGCAGAGGCAACCCTAAAGGGTGTGAGCAGTGCTGGAAGGATAGCTACCAAGGAGGGAGTACTGGCATGCCTACTGTGACCGTGACTTGGGAGCGGCAAAAGGACCATTTCGTGCGAGACTTCCTCCACTTTTCATACTTTGGAGGTAAGGATTGCGTCGCAGTGCGAATGCACCGCCCAACGGCAGCGAATTAACGACGCCACGACGACGAGGCGACGACGACACGACGACGACACGACGCACGCGACGCGAACACAGGTCCAACCCCAGACCCCAACTATAAACGGGAACCCTTCGCTACGCGTTCGGGAAAAACACAGACAGAAAACACAGAGAGAAAACACAAAGAGAANGAAACACAAGAGAAACACACAGACAGAAACACACAGAGAAACAAGAGAAACCCAGAGAGAAACACACAGAGAAACAAGAGAAACACAGACAAAAACACACAGAGAGGAACAACACAGACAGAAACACAGAGAGAGAGAGAGAGAAACACGAAGAGAAACACACAGACAGAAACACAGAGAGAAACACGGGTAGAACACACAGAGAGAAACACACAGAAAACACAGAGAGAAAACACAGAAAGAAAACGCAGAGAGAAACACAGAGAGAAACACACAGACAGAAACACAGACAGAAACACAGAGAGAGAAACACAGAGAGAACACACAGACAGAAACACACAGAAACACAGAGAGAAAACACAGAGAAAACAAAGAGAAAACACAAACAAAAAACACACAGAGAGAAAAAGACAGACAGAAAACACAGAGAGAAAACACGGAAAGAAAACGCAGAAAGAAAACGCAGAGAGAAAACACAGAGAAAACACAGAAAGAAAACGCAGAGAGAAAACACAAACAGAAAACACAGAGACACACAGAGAACAAACAAACACCCAGGGTTTTTTTTAATAAATCCCCATATATCAATATCCTATATCCTCTCTGCACTTCGGAGCTTGAAGATTGCTTGACAAGGACTCGGAAATCTGCTCTGACCCGAGTGCAGGCTTGTTAAATGCTCGCAAATGAGTTCAATTGCTGAACAAATGCTAAGGACCCGGCCAGTTATAATCTTGGAGGGGATGAGGACAGCATTGAAAAGATGTGGATGCATCAAGTTCTTCCACTGAGGCGGAACAAAAAAATGCGGTCTCACCTCTGTGAAGGAAGTCGCTTTGATGTTCCTTGCTAGCCTCACCACGCTCTCGATATTTTCAAAGTCATGAAAATACGCCTTGGGATATCGTTTGGCTCGCTCAAAAATGGCAGCCCGAAAGTCAGTCGCAGTCTTCCTGACAATGATTGGTATGTTGGTCAACATGGCCAGTGTCAATGTGTAGGAATAGGTTTCTGGCCAAATTGCTGTGACTAGAAGCACGTTGGGCTGGAACTTCCGCAACAAACTATTAAATTGCACAATGTTCTCAAACCTATGCGAGTAAAAATTGTCACCAGCACGGCACAGCGTGGAAACTGCTCCAAAAACGACTACCTGCACATTTCTCGGTACGCTGCACCACCCTGGCTTGGACAAAATCGCGCTCAAATCGTCTGAATGTCTGTGATATTCGTTGGTGTGTCCAGTTGATTCAATTGATTGGAATTTTCCATAGGTTTTATGGAGAAAAACCAGTTCATGTTCCTTTTGCCACAAAAACCAATCGTCCATTTTGATCAAATCACCCCCGACAACAACTTTCGATGTCCCAGCTGGTCCAACTTCTTGATTCCATAGATCATAACCAACGTCAGGATTGTCTCGAACATATCGAATTTCGTTTTGAAATGACTCAATCCGTCGTCCGAGCACAATTGGAACCGATTTGTTGCTCCGATGAGAGAGAATCAAATCCCCAAACGACACGCCAAGTCGCCAATCTCCTATCTGCACAAAATGTTGTCCGAATGTGACCCTGCGCAGTTCACATTCATCATCTCTTTGCCATAATGAATATGCATGTCCAATGTCTCCAGGTTTCAAGTGAATCGAACCATCTGAAGAGAAAACCACAGGTGTTCGTGTATGTTGATGAGAGAAAGAAAAATGTGTAGAATCAACTTGACCCAGTCGCCACTTGCCAAATTGTATGTATTTATGTCCGATGTTGAAACCTGCACAAAATTCATCAATGTTTGAATTGGCAACTTGTCTGGATATTGCAAGCACGGAATCGATTCCTTTGATTGGAGCGATATCTCCAATCACTCCAATCATGAGATCTGGTGCTGTTTTGATAGTTGTGTGTTTGTTGTCCACGTAGTCTGGCATTGGAACAACGTGCATTGTCTTAAACCGGTCCATCATCTCGAAGTTCGATTTTGTTGCAACATTTTGAGATTTCATTTCAATTTTTGGCAACATTTTTTTGAACGCATAATTCCTTGATGCCCCCTCTGAAGTCCGAAGTTCAGCAAAAGTTGGCTGGATTTTGTCAAGCACCCAAACATAATCATGAGTGACAGACATGAACCGTTTGTTCATATCAAACAGACCATGTAAAAATTCGATTGGAAATCCCAAAGGATGGTTAATAAAGACTTTGTCAAAGTCACCCGAGTTGTTGGACAACAAAAACAAAAGTAGTTCCGCCGATGGTCTTACAACGACATTGTCAAATTTCACTGCCAAAAGATCACTCGTGGGTACCAAACTGTATTTTGTTATAACCGGAGGAAGCTCCAACACTGGCGTGACAACCACGCAAGCGGGAGTTAATAATTGTTGCAAAAAAAATGCTGTACCCCCAGCAACATTTGCTTGCAAAACCAAAGTAATTTTTCCCCTGGTTGCTGTAAAATTGCGCCACATTGCGTTGAAGGTGGAAAATTCCACAAGCGTCCCACGGGTGTTGTCTTCTTTTTTGTGCCCTTGAACGGATTTTTGCCAGGATTCCAGTTTCCAATTTTCCACAACCACTTTCATCATACACAAAGCCCCTGCCAAAACCAACAACGCACCACGCCACCTCATGGGAACGATGGATATGGATGGATGCGGGCGTCACCAAACACTTGAGCAAAAACATGGTTCCGAAATTCCAGTTTTTCACAAGGCAAGGAGCATTTTAATACATCGGCGCCAAATCATGATTCACATTTTTCACATGATCCACTTCTCATATTCAAGTATCATGTTCAATTAACATTTTTTCCAAATCATCAAAAGAAACAAAAATTATCATTATAATTTGTGTATATCCTATCTTCACTAGTAGTGGCCACCAGAAAAAACACCAGAAAAAACACGGGCCAAAATGCAACATATTGCGGTTTCTTGTCTTGGGTGCCGCCCAAGGCACGAAAAAAAAAAAACGAAAAAAAAGCTAAAACATGCACGAAAGAGACACGATAAAAACACCAAAAAATTACTTTACTTCGAGTGATCCTCACCATGACATTTCAAACCAGCCACGTTAGATTTTATGTCAGTCTGATCGGGTCAGGTGAGGGTAGACATACAACTCATGTCCTGAAATGCGTCCTGCTACTCGCAACTTCGCAGACTGACTGGAAGCAATCTTCTGACATTTTTTCTGACATATCTTTTGACATTTTTTCTGACATATGTTCTGACATTATTGGTGACATTCTTTCTGAGATTCTTTCTGACATATATTTTGACATTCTTTCTGACGTATCTTCTGACATATCTTTTGACATTCTTTCTGACATATCTTCTGACATTCGTTCTGACATATCTTCTGACATTCTTTCTGACATATCTTTTGACATTCTTTCTGACATATCTTCTGACATTCTGACATATCTTTTGACAGTCTGTCTGACATATCTATGGACATTCTATCTGACATATCTTCTGACAGTCTGTCTGACATATCTTCTGACATTCTTTCTGACGTATCTCCTGACATTCTTTCTGACATATGTTCTGACATTATTGGTGACATTCTTTCTGAGATTCTTTCTGACATATCTTTTGACATTCTTTCTGACGTATCTTCTGACATATCTTTTGACATTCTTTCTGACATATCTTCTGGAAT
>DF242659.1:0-13082 GCA_000507305.1 Breviolum minutum Mf 1.05b.01 | reverse complement strand
GGGTACCGATACCATGGAGGGGGGGGGGGGGTAGCGAACCGCGAACCGGGATCACAATATATATTTGGCTTGCGAGGGGCCATGGCAGCTCGAACCAACTGATTCTATATTATTAAGTTGGGAATACATTGTTTTTTGCAGTTGAAGCAGATAACACGCAATATACAGATTTTTTTGCAAGAAGCCTATGCCAAGCTTTGGCAACACTGTAGGGTATTGGGGCCCAGCATGGCAAAAACATGTATATATTGAATGTGCGCAAGGCGACCAACCAGTGCGATGCCCAAACCATTTCTTTGTCGTGAACGAGCCTTCTGTTGTTCCATGGTGGTGATGCGACCTGTTTTGATGTCATAAGGTGCTTGCGGGGTGACATGAAGTAATGTGGTTGGTTGTGAGGTGACGTGAGGTACCTGAAGTAAAGTCATGCAATTGAGCTTAGATTGGTGTAACCTAGCTTGACAAATTTTTAAACTTATATTGGCCAAGAAAGAAACATACCCGTAGCAACTCAACGCTCCAAAATTGCAACAACAATATGTTTTCGAAAAAACGTGATTGAAGAAAAACTCAAAACAGTACATGGCCAATGTCAGGTCATCAAATGTCCACTCAGAAGCCAATATATGGCCCAGTGCGGGCGTTGTATCCACTGCACATATGCCCTGCTACTTCCATGACCGATTCCATGCCTTTGTTCACGCATTTTCGGTCGATTTGCCATGGTAGGCCACATGTATATGCCTCCGCAGAAGGACGTCAGCCCCATTGGTGTTCAGGGTATATAAATTAAAAAACATATACCTGATCTTGAAACCTTGTGTGCATGCAAACTTGCAAGCTGTTTCTGGCACATGTGCCAGAGTGGACTTCAGTTCTTTGTTTTCCCAGCAATATTCATAGATCTATGCCATATGTTAGTTGGATATTTGCAGTGGTGGGTCGATGAAGCTGATGAATGAGTGACATAAGGAAACAATTGCCACGATCACAAAAAACACACCCTGGAAACTAGAGCGCACTTCAAAATTAAATACAAAGGTGAGTGGAATGTATATCATCTATATCCCCCATAGTTTGTGGTATCAAGGCTGACCCATGCAGCGAATCAGTTGGAACAAGAACGAATTAATAGCAGGAAGATTGAAAACAAAATAACTCATGTGATAATGTGATAAATTCAGAAGTGTAAGGGTCCCTTAACACAAACACTTTTCCTGAATTTAGCGGAGCAGGGCTCAATAGCTCGCCTGCCTGCAGGGCCTTTGGCTCGTTGGCGCGATGGCTCAGGGTGAAATCTCAGCATCAGCGCTGCCTACCGCAACTTTGTGCACAAGGCAGCGCTGAATGCTTTGTGTGGCGACCAAACATGGTGCATCTTGCATTTGATACTTGTTGCCAGAAATGTGGCGCCACAGGGACAAACAAGTCCAAAATCGGTCCATGACCTTGCAGTGAAAATACACTTCCCCAACCTGCTCTTGCCCTCCAACCTGTTGGAGAACCACATCACCAGCGTGCACGTGCAAAGCACAGTTGAGCACTGCTTCTTTGGCCAGGGTGATCTCTAAAACCACGTCGGCGTTCAGGAACCCTTGGATAGCCTGTTGGAGGCGCTGGTCACATGGGGTTGGACTCACCAGGTCAACGATAGATCCGAACTTCATGTCTTCCATTCTCTTGCACTGGGCCAGCACCACCTCCCGCAAAAGGGAAGTCTCATAGGATACGTTTGCCTTATTGCTGTTGGCTTTATTTGTTCGAGACTGAGATTTCTTTGGGGGGTGAAACGAACCAAGGATCCGGAACCAACTGAAGCCAAACCCTCCAAGACACTTGCAAATAAAAACCAAAGTCTCAAACTCCCAGATTGCCCAAGAGACAGTAGGCGACACAAACAGCAACAAAGTTTGCAACTAACTAAGCACCATTCCCTTTTCCTGTCGTTGGATTCAACGTCTCTGAGTTGTTCATTCATTTAATTCAAGCTCATATGTAGGCCATCCGGCCACAAAGATGGATCCCAATAGGGAAAGGTTAGAGAGCAAACAATTCCGATATCACAAACAGGGGTGAACAAACACCAAGTCACACAAAACGAATCAAAAAGAAAAAGAGTAAGTCACAACTCTACAACCATCAATCAAGTTAGCAAAAAGCCACGAGTAAATATTTTAACACCGAAGTTGACCAACAATCCTATTCATGACATCTATGCTCTCCACATCTATCCTTGGTTGTAAGGATGTTTGGTAATCCACTTAAGAGTGGATAAGTGCAGATTTATTGGAAGCGGAAATTGTTCTGCGGCTATGTACAGAATGTTTAGAAACAAATCAAGAAGTACACTGAATTCGATAAATTCAGGAAACGGAAGGAAACAAAGAATTGTGTCAATCATTATGATCAACACATTGCAGTGGTGCAGGTGGTAGTTAAATTCCAATGCATTGGACACTGCACCTCCAAAGTTCTGCAGGGAATACATATGCTGACCAAAAAGGGTTTCACCCTCTGCCATGGTGGTAAAAAGATGTGGAGGTAAACCGGTCTGCTTGGCGTAAGTAGCGGAGGCAAAGCAGATGTAGGTCTTCTGTACGAGAAAGAGAATGTCAGCTGAAAGGTCAAAGCGCTGAAGAAATTGAAGAAATTGTGTAACATTAAGGAGATGATCGATGTCAAAGTAGATCATCAGTAGTCAAGGAGGCGAAAGGAAGCTCACCGTTGTAGACCTAAGAAGAACAAGTGCCGAGTCAAAATTGGAAAGAAAAGGACATGATGTCAATCGACAAATACGTGCAAAGTAAAAGATAGTGCAAAAGGTGCGGACGCGGTGTCGGAAATCATCACCTGGGCGGGCAGGGAGGGAAAATTTGAAATCAAGTAATGGTTCTGGTAAGACGTCTTTGTATTAAGTTGAGATCAAACTATATTTAATGTATTGCAACTCAAACCTCAAAGCCAAAAAGGATACGGCATGAGAGAAACGTATCAACATGGCCAATAGGCAAATGAATCACTAACGCGAACAAAGGAGTCTGAAATCAAGAAAGAATTTAAATGCAAACAAATTCAGTCTCTCCAAATAAACAAATGTCTACTCCGTTAGAAATTGACCTGATTTGTTCGAGACTGAGATTTCTTTGGGTGGTGAAACGAACCAAGGATCCGGAACCAACTGAAGCCAAACCCTCCAAGACACTTGCAAATAAAAACCAAAGTCTCAAACTCCCAGATTGCCCAAGAGACAGTAGGCGACACAAACAGCAACAAAGTTTGCAACTAACTAAGCACCATTCCCTTTTTCCTGTCGTTGGATTCAACGTCTCTGAGTTGTTCATTCATTTAGTTCAAGCTCATTCATATGTAGGCCATCCGGCCACAAAGATGGATCCCAATAGGGAAAGGTTAGAGAGCAAACAATTCCGATATCACAAACAGGGGTGAACAAACACCAAGTCACACAAAACGAATCAAAAAGAAAAAGAATAAGTCACAACTCTACAACCATCAATCAAGTTAGCAAAAAGCCACGAGTAAATATTTTAACACCGAAGTTGACCAACAATCCTATTCATGACATCTATGCTCTCCACATCCATCCTCAGCCTCCATAGGTGTCATCCTTTCATGATTGCCTAAAAACCTCTCCACTATGAATTCAAAACATTCTTCGGTCACTGTCGCGACGTCGGCCCCAAGACTCTTCACGAGGATGTAATCTCCCCTCGATGGACCATCAGCTATATTCGAGTACGTACCAACTCGAGCAAACCAAGGTCTCAGTTGTAAGTGCTGTTCGAGTTCAAGGTGCGTGTACACAATCGCACTTGAGAACTGGTTAGAAGAGCCCGCATTTATCAATGCAGATTGCGCCGCCGAATTATCGATGTGGAACATCACTGCTCTCCCTCTAATGTCTTCACCAAAGACGACACACGCCATGACCATTGGGAGCAGTTCAATCTGATGTATCTTCCCACCAATCTCTTTTGATCTCATCTTCGAAATCGAATAACCAAATGCTTTCAGGACTCTACCATCGTGTGATGTCAAGACTCCCCCGAAACCTGCAAAGTACGAGTCATCCGATTCTTCAACGGCCCCGTCAAGGAAGACGTGAACCACTTCATTAGTGTTGACTGATACCCTCCTAGGCAGCCCTTCGAGGAGTAGTTCCTTGTAGAAGCCAAGCATCTTCCTACAGGAACTGGAGAGTTTTGTCTCTCTCCAAAACATCTCGTGAGTCGAAAGGTGTTTCAACATCATTGCTGAAGTCCTCCCATAGATTTGCGAGTCAGCGAAGTTTAGCCTTGACCTCAAAGAGACCGCGTCCTTACCAGATATCTTGCCCCTCACAAGGATGCTTTGCAATCTGTCAGTTAGATCGGTCTTCCTCTCCTCCGTATTGGCAACCTCGATGATTCCTTCGACGGACTTTGTGAGGATGAAGGATACTCCCAGTGCATCAAAAACTTGGGAGAAGGGCTTATTCTTCTTGTCCGACGCTGATAGGGCAAATCCCAGAATCTTCATCATCATCGAAAAGCAATCACCAGTTGACGTGGCTATTTCTTTCTTAGAGATGACAACGAAATCATCAAAGTACGAGGTGAGTGGGATGTATAACAGCTCAGAGGCTATCCGGTTAAGAAGCAGGGCAGTCCTTAGGAATGCATAAACTGAGGCAATAGCTCCGAATGGCGAATACTTCTTCGAAGATGGCGCAATAGCCAACTGTCGATATGCAGAGTCCAAGTCATACGTCCTACCTTCCAACACGGTCCCGTTCCGTCTTGCAAGTTCCAAGACCAGTGAAAGAATGTCATCTACACCTTGCAAGTAAACCTTCTCGTAGCAACCAACACAAGCATTGACACCCGAGAAGGAATAATCATCTATTGCTCTCAACTTCTGACCTTGTTTGATCGCGAACCTTGGGTTCACTATCGCGTCTTCAGGAAGTTCACGAATCGAAATCTCTTCGCTAAGCCATCCCTTCCTCACTTCATCTTTTGTCACCTCATAAAGTTCATCTTCTAAATTTGATTCACTGGAAGTCATGACTCTGTCAAGTGCCAGACATCAGGTCCAAAGTTTCAGGCAGCATCGCCATTGGATTCACTTTGGCCTCGAAAAGGCCTGTCTTCAGCATCCAACCCACAGGTCAAAACCATAGGCAACTTCTTCGACAATCGAGAGGTCAGGATGGTGGACACTCTGTGACAATTCGTCAAGGAGAACAAGTTTCTTGTCCTTATTGACGCTAGCTACAACAGGATCCATCTGGTCGTGCAAGAGCGACTCTTCATCCTTAAGTTCGCCAGCCCTCAACAACATGGATTTGAGGACATTAGCCCTGTGAGTCAAAATCTCATGATTCGACATGGATGAGGCTTTGTCAACTGCTTGGCACGTACGTCCATGGCCAACCAGCAAAGTCGAGGTTTGCCGGGTGAATCGCAGAGTCCAGGAGTTTGACATAGTCCTCTGGCTTCACGGGGACCAAGACTTTGACTCTAATGTTGTTGTCAGGATTTCGTATTTGGCATTGGTGTATTGATCCATCCTCAAATTCAATGGCAATAGGAAATCTTGAACCAGGTGGTAAAGAGCGGGGTTTCAAGAGCATCTCCGGTAAGAAAGTATGGATGTCCAACTGCGAAGAAGGGACCCAAAGGTCAACAAAGCCATTAGGAAAAACTGCAAGCTGACGACCACGAGGTTGTAGGCCAACACCACCACGCAAGTGATGACGATAGGAGGGTGTCGCAATACCGGAAGTATCCGTCAATGATGTAGGGATGTCTTGGAAACCTTGACGAAGGCAGTGATGTAGGAAAAGTTGTACGACTGCTTTACAGAGGCCAACGGGGTAGGCACGTTCAACTGCAGTTTGAAACTCTGGGCCATAGGGCCCGTTCACTTTCCATGGTAGATGCTGATGAGAATTATCGCACAAAAGGTGTAACGGAGAAAGATCAAGACCATGAAAGAGTAGTTGAGTAAGCTTCGGACGGGCCCCCCCGTACATGCAGTTATGCAAGGAGACTTATGGAAAAGCTGGAAGTGATCGGAGGGGTGATGTAAGCCACATGTAAGAATTGCCTGGATTTTCCAGTACCCAGGGAATGCGTAAGTCTTCACAAAGGCAAATATTTTTTGCTGCCAATACACGGCTGTGCTGATGAGGTGGTAAATCTGGAAGTCCATCGGGAAAATCACTGGAGCGGGGAGGAAGAGAAATTGGGTTGCCTTGATGATCAAAGGCTGGAATGTCTTTGGCTTTGGAAGCAGTACCACAAGGAGGTGCAAGCCATAGCATGGAAGGTCTAAGTTTGCGAATTAACGCGCACAAAAGAGTTTGACCTTTGACATTGCAAAGATCAAGGTGAAAAACTTTGTACTGAGGGGCCTGGATGTGATCAAATGCTATGGCTTGAAAGCCTCGTTGTGCAAAAGTACCACTGAGGATACAACTTCCACTGAAAATTTCAAAAATAACAGTGGAGGAAATCAAATTAGCATGCAAGGTCGGTTCTTGTATTTGTCAAGACTTGCCTGAGGAATCCTTTTGCGGACATTTTTGGTAAGAATGGCGGCCTTCACACTTCATACAAATATGTGCCCCCTTTGGACAATTGTCATGAGGGTTGGGGCAGCCATGAGGAAGGTTATGATCGAAGCACTTGTAGCGACCATCTTGGGCTCTGGGGGGTAATCCCCTCAGAGCCTGGGGGATCGCAATCGATCGTTTGCCACTCTTGTCGCCCTTGTGCTTTCCTTTTTGACCTTTCTCACCTTTTTCGCCTTTCTTCCCTTTACCCTTTCCTCCTTTCGGAACAGGGTATGGTTGGTAACGTTTGTCACCTTTGCCTGAATCAGCTTCAGCTGAAGGTCGAGGCAGGAGCTGAAAAGTAACTTCTGGTGCGTGCATTGCAACGTCAATGAGTTTGTCCAAAGGTTTGGAACCATCTGGGTGAGGCACAATATCACCTTCCGCAATCTCGGACAGCTTGGACCAGAAGGACTTATCTGCATTGATCACCTGGTTCAAAAGAGGCTGTGAAAAACCTGGGATAGGTTTCACATTCAGCTGAGATAAGAGATGCTGATGATAAAAATGCAACTTGTTGAATGAAATCAATCCTGAGGTGTCAAAAGCCAAAGCTCTTCTCATGAGGCAGTTATGCAATTTCAAAGCATCGGAGGTGGAAGTGCTAGGCAGGGTGTTTCGTTTGGAAACGAGTTGACCTTTCTCCAGCATGAGGATGTCCTTATCCTTGGTGGAGTGATCCTGAATCTCGGTGTCACGCTTTGCGCATCTATGAGGAAGTATATATTTGATGACTTTTTCTTCAATCATGGCGAAGCACAGGTCAATAAGTTCATAGCTTGGTTCGGTTTCTCCATGGATCAAAATGCCCTGAAGGCGTTCACGTTGAGCCTCAATGCGACTTTGATGCTCAATAGGAGGTAATTTCTTTGCTGGGTCCTTGGATCCATCACCGGAAGATTGGACCTGGGCTTTCAAAGAAGCAATGAATAATGTTTGTGCTTCAAAGATGAGCCGTTTGAGGATGAATTTCTCCTCATCTGTGACTCCCAGGGAATCAACAAAGTTCTGGATACCATCTGGGGTAGTTTCAGTAGGGTTGGCACCTGCTGCAAATGCAAGGTGACCCAAAGTAGAAATGCCTGCGGTGTTCAAACTGTCTATTGCAGTTTGGGAGAGACCAAGTTCATGGGCTCTAGACCGAAGCTGTGCCGCGGAATCTAGAATCGACATGATGAATGACAAATGGCTGCGGATGGACCCCTTCAAGAAAAACAATGTCAACCCCTCCATTTTGGGTCAGAAATTGGGGGGTTGACCCCTCCAAAATAGACCAATGTCAACCAACCTCCAAAATTTGAAATCAAGTAATGGTTCTGGTAAGACGTCTTTGTATTAAGTTGAAATCAAACTATATTTAATGTATTGCAACTCAAACCTCAAAGCCAAAAAGGATACGGCATGAGAGAAACGTATCAACATGGCCAATAGGCAAATGAATCACTAACGCGAACAAAGGAGTCTGAAATCAACAAAAAATTTAAATGCAAACAAATGCAGTCTCTCCAAATAAACAAATGTCTACTCCGTTAGAAAATGACCGACTGAGTTCCATAGCGTTTCAATTCACGGTGCTTGCGCTCATGCACCCAGCAGCTCATGACGCATGCGTGGCCCCTTAAAAACAATGGAACCTGTAGGGAAAAATGGCATTTCGGTTGATATTCTGTATGCCCGTGCGCTATCAATCGTCGATTCAAGTGATCACAAATAGCTCTTTGCAATGTGTCAGGGCTGGCAGTGTTCAATTCCTTAAGCATGTCCAACACTCGACACAGGGAATGATAGCTCTGCACCGCACGTTGAGCCCTGATGTTGTTCGAAGTGTCAAGTAGCATGAAAACCGATCTAAACACTCCATTGATCGACAACCCTTCAGATGCACTGCAGCGAACTTCCACCGTCCACGTGCTTGACCAAGCATTGCTGTCCCGTCACTGATCTGCTGCCGAAATGCTTAGGAAACTTCCAGCCTTGCAGGTGATCATGTGCTTCTTTGTAGCTTAAGAGACCTTCCTCCTTGAGGACTTTCAGCGCAAGGCCGCACTCAGTGTTCCACGCACCACCCACATAGAAGACATGCATGATGTCATATTGGGTAATTGCTATCGGACCGCCATGCAAGAGTTCTTGTAGTCCTTGGTCAAAGAGCGCCCCCTCAGCCAAATAGTTTATTCCTAAGGCCTTTTCCATGTCTGAAAATCTGCCCTTGGGCAGATGGAGACTTGCTGCCAATGAAGCTGCAGATTGCATCAAAGCATTGTCTGTTTGAAGCGCCAGCTTCCTGACATCTGTTTCGCAGTGCGACACGAGCCGGCCAGTGGTGTCGTATTGTGCCAGTTCTGAACTGTCTAGTACCACGTTCTGACAAAAGAAGCAGCACTTCCAGCCTGGAGTGCTGGAGCATCCCCTATCAATGCCCCGATCTTGGCAAAGAGCGTACATGGGCCGTGCCCCAAAAGGTTTAGAACAACACCGCTTGCGAGGTCTTTTGGTTTTCTAAAAAAAAGTTTGCAAAGTTCCTTGAACACCTGGCTCCAGCCACATTTAGCACTAGTCATCCAGGAACTTCGGATCGTGGCTAAATGCATCCAGCAATCCTCCACGCCAAGCTTTGCACCAAACTCCACAAAAGCCCAATAAAAACTCACAAGTTTTCTGTTGTTATTGACTTTTAGTTGTGCACCTGGCAGTATCTCGTCCGTGTACAGGACGATGTGCCACTTTGTGGTGTTGGTGGAGTCCATGAGACCCTTCATGAACTCTGCAAAGGTCATGCAAGTCATGACGAGGTACTCTAACAGATCCACTGGTGCAACAGCAGGGAAATCTTTGGTGCTTCCATCTTCCATGTGCAGCTGGTAAGTGGTAAAGATGTTGGGTGGAAGAGCAGCCTCCCGAGTTCTTTTGATAGAGCTACGTGAGGAAGCCTTTGGCATACCATGTTCCCGAATGTGCTTCACCACCGCACTTAAAGCAGATTGGCTTAGAAACGAACGATGATGCACATCAACAAAAACGCTCTTGGAAGAGCTGGCCATTTGACAAACTCGCGAGTAAAAGTCCCTGCGAGGCGGGCTCTGAAAGCCCTGCTGTGAGTTTAAGTAAAATACTTGTCCGTTGTTTCAACAATCGGCTTACTAAAGGTTTGCTTTCTATATGCAGTCATGCGCTATATATCGAGGAAAATGAAAGTGTTAAATGATTGCACATGTGATTGTAGATGTTTGTACCAAAACATTATTCCAAAACAAATCACAGTCAAGAACAACTTGGGCAATTTGCTGGTGTGGCGGCTCCAGACTTGCACGCTTCGAAACTTGAGCACTCAGAAATTCATCTGGAGTTATTGGAAACCAAAGTCACAAGCAAACAGTTGCTTCCAATGCTCGTGAGTTGCTTCCAATGCTCATGTTGGTAAGGTCATTTCAAGGCAGTTCAACCAAAGACCTCAGACATGACTTTGAAAGAAACAATCTTTCAATACTGGCCTCCACTCACTAGTAAACGGAGTTGGCAATCGAGCTCGCTCACCTCAGCAGAGTCAGTAAACTCCTAAGGGTTGGGAAATGTTTGAACGCAAGAAAAAGGTATCACAACATTCCACTGAATTGCTGTGACAACAGTGCTGACAAACATGATTCAACAATCCAGGAATATATTTAGCATGTTTGAGCAATTCTTGAAGTTTTGAGGTGGTGAGGTTAAGATCCAATCAAAACACTCCCATGCCGCTTTGGAATTTTTAAGATTGCGAGATGTATGACCCTGCAAGCGAGCAAAGGCATGCCCTGCAACAGAAACTCCAGTGACTGCATGGGTTTCTCTCGTTTGATGTTCGGTGCATGTTCATCTCACACGAAGATGTGCCGCTGATCGAAGGCCAACTTTGATGCTAAACCCGTACAATGTGCTGCAGTTCAAAACCAACAAAAGCAAACAATACATCACAATGTCTCTTATTCAGCTACAATCATCTATTTGACACTAATATGAAGCTTCGATTCCAACACGCATCTTGCTGCAGCATCATTCATCCCCAGCATCTATGACCTATGATCTAAATCTATGACCTATCACTCGATATCTGGTGGTGACTCTGGCTGAGCTTCGATCATGCCTAGAGCTTAATCCCATGCAGCTTCAACATCATCACCAATTCTGACTTTGCGATCACAGCGATCGCCAGCCCTGACGAAGACTCTGTACATCTCAGCTTTTCTATGGATTTTACCCTTCTCGTGGTACACAGTTGGGTCACCCACTTGCATCACTGGAGGCCGATTGGCGCCTTGATGAAGGAAGACATGTCCTGGCCTTGGCCTTGGCCTTGGTGGTTGCCTTGCCCTTCTCTTTTGCCTTGTGGCCCTTGTCAATGCCTTTTGCTTTCCCATCTTCATGTCCATCTTTCCCATCTTTGGGAGCCACTGCTTGGGCCTTGGCTTTGGCCTTCGCCTTACCATGGTCTTTCGCTTTCTTCTCACCATTGTCTGCTACATCTGGTTTGGCCATGGCCTTGGATTTGGCCTTGGCTTTTGCCTTGCATTTCGCCTTGCCTTTTGCCTTGGCCTTGGCTTTTGCATTGCATTTCGCCGTGGCCTTGGCTGCAGCTGATCTTTTCGTAGCAGCATTGGCGATGACATCCATCTGATCAGGTGGTGGTAGATCAGGAAGAGCTGGCAGCTGCAATGCTGGAGTCATTGGAGTCCCCTGTCCTGCTGAGCCTGGAGCCTTTGCTTCTGGATTTTTTTGAGTGTCCTGCCTCTCTGGTGTTGCCTCTTGTGAGCTGATGCTGCAACAGCTGCCGCTGGTGTTGCAACTGTTGGTGTTGCAACTGTTGTTGTTGCAACTGTCGCTCCTACTGCAGGTGTTGCTCCCAATGAGGTTCTCCTGGATCCGGACCCGTAGATCTGTAGATTGATCTGATCTGCTTGAGTTGGCTGTTGCTGCTGCATCTGCTGCTGCATGAAGTGGCCAAACTGTGAAAACATGTGCATCATCATTGTTTGCTGCAGGTTGGCTTGAGCACTCGAACTCGAGCTTGGCTGAATTGGCACAACTGCAAACTGGTTCTGGGGCCGAAGAAGCCTTGAGGTACATCGAAGGGCAAGACTGGATGCACGATTCTGCACATCACTCTCACTCGGCCGCTCTGGAGTGGGCGGGTCATCGGGCTTGTATGCCACACTTCTCGAATCGAGTCAGGTAAAAGACTTGGGTCCGATGGGTACTCCACCACATGGTTCGCTGGCTTGGCCCTGCTCTTCACGTTTTGCTTCAATCTTCTTTTGATTTCACGGACCAAAGTGAGACCATCAACAGCAGTACTGCAAACAAGTCCTGCTGCCATTGCAGCTCCTGCTACTGCCTTCACTGTTGGCTCTGTGGGCAAATGCAACCCCAGCACCAGCATTCGCGTGACGATGCAATCGATCTTCACCGAAGTGGGAATGTTTTCATCCCTCAGGCACTGCATGTCCTTGACCGACAGGAAAGGAGCAAAGTCATTGAGAGTTTGGCTTGGTCTCCTTTTGCTTGACGGCTGCACAGCTTCACGAACAAACAATGGCACTTGACAAACGTGCCTTGTGGGCTTCTTGCCAAGGCCCATTAGCCAGCTCCACAACGAACTTGGCTGCGTCATGTGTTGGGATGACAGTGCTCCTCAGCTTTGCTTCCCAAGTGGTGCACTGCTGATCCAACACTCCCTGCATGTTGGTGCTTGTTAACACCATTTGTTGGGATCTGAGATAGTCTTGGATCAGCCTCAGCTCTTGCAAAGCCTTGTCCGTAGCAGACGCCATGGTCAAGCACCAGATACTTGAACTTCAAAACTGAGATACATCAATGCAACTGCATGAAACATGTTGACTCTATAACGATCTGCATTGCCTCAAGATTCAGCACACGCCAACAGGAACAGGTGGATTGCCTACAGTCATTTTTTCAAATCAGTTTATATATATCCAAAAGAAAACAATGAAGGTCTGATGACAGCATGAACTGCACACTAGATCTTCAAGGTGCACTTCAGGTTTCTTGACAAGGCAGAGTCTGTCGATGTACTTCACCTTTTTGCTTTCTCAGGTTCAGTGACGCTTTTGCAAAAACCGTTTCAAAAACGCAGCTTCTATACCAGCTGAACAGACCCTGCACACGAGCCAATACTCTCAGCCCTGCATGCGAGTTCAATGCTTTTTGGAAGCGGCTGGCTTCTTCAGACTGGCCGGCTTCTTCTGCACTCGTCCAGCTGGCTTCTTGAGACCAGCAGCTGCAGCCGCAGCTTTCGCTTTGGCTTTCACTCCAGCTTCATTTGTTACAACTGCAGCTTTCGGTGAAGCTGCTGCCTTGGTAGCTTTCGGTGAAGCTGCTACCTTGGGAGATTTCCGTGAAGCTGCAGCTGAATGCTTTGCAGGCGTGAACACGTGCTTGGCTGAAGAAGGCTCTTCAGCAGCTCTGATGTAGT